>JAUTBZ010158568.1:0-11131 GCA_032361785.1 Lepetodrilus galriftensis | reverse complement strand
GCCACTATTGGAAAAAGCGGAACTAAAGTAGATGTGACTACCGAACCCGACATTGCTTCTGGTGATGTCGCTCTCGCGTTGGGAGGGAAATATTATTATGTTCTTCAGCGTGGAAATGTCGGCAAAATATGGATTTATACCCTTGACGGAATCCTGGAGGGAGAAATCGATCTTTCTGGAAATATTTATGATGCGGTAGATGCCTCAGGAAAAATATTTGTAGTTTCTTATGGAACCGGAATGATTAAGGTTATCGAAAAAAAGGGGACCAAGTGGGTACTTGGCGATCCTATCGATCTTAACCAATTTACCGACCCCACGACGATCACAGAACATGATAAAGACCCTGAAATAAATGCTATAATGGTGAACGGCAAGGATCTTCTTATCACTTATCAAAACATCAAAGCTTCAGATACGTGGGAATTTATTGTTCCTGGCGGAATGGTCGTAGTCGATTCTGCGACACAAAAAATAGTTGACCAAATCCCAGGCGGAAAAATAGATCCCCTAACCTTCAACTATTGGAACCCTCAATACCTTGTAAGAGTTGGATCAACTGACAGCTTCGCAATATCGGCTAACGGTGGTGCCTTCGGTAAGGTAAAAGACGCTGGTATCGAAATAATTAGTAAAAAAGGCGACCAATATACGAGCAAAGTCTTCTTAACCGAAGAAGAGTTTGGTGATGATGTTGGTGATTTCGTTATGACCAATGAAACTACGGGGTTTGCGATTTCTGGATATCTTGGAGCACTCAAATACTTCAAGGAAGGAAAAGTAGAAGCCAAAGCCCCTGGAACTATCGCAAGCAAATCGACGGGAGCCATCGCTTATAAAGCTGGCTACCTCGTTGTTGCATCTTTCGACAATGCAGAAAAACCTGGGTTTAAAATCTTCGATCAAACGGGACACCTTTTGGCCGATGTTCCTTTCAGTCTTCCAAGCGCTCAGCAAATCGGTTTAGAGATCATTTCGGTTGACTTAAAAGACTAGTAAGTTCTGATCGAACCTTCCCTACAAAACGCGTGGTCTATAGGACCACGCATCATCTTCCAACTCTACACCAACTTGGCGGAGTTGATTGGCACGTATAATCGTGGCTGCCCCCTCCATGAGATTTTTTGCAATTTGAACGACACTTCGCCCTTCGGCGTTCTCTAAAAAACTTCCTTTGGTCCACGCATTAAACGCCGCGATCGCAGGTCCACACCAGATCTGATAATCCATTTTACGGTCACTCTCACCGACGATCGCCCACCGGCTGGATTTCCCCAAATACCAACGAAATACCAAAGCCATTTTATGGCGAGCATTGGTAGAGGCCTTTACTAATTGCTCGGGATCTCTTCCACCGAAAAAATTTTCACAATCTGCCCATATCGCGCTAACAGAGATTCCGAGAACTTCTTTTTCTAATTTTTCCCTGACCTCAACTGGCATCACATCGAAGTTTTCGTAGGCTTGATAAGCTTCCCATAAACGTTGAGCGCGTACGCCAAACATCGTGCCCCGTTTTAGGACTTGTAGCTTTACTCCCATTTCAAACATATCTGCGGCGGGCGCCATCATCACGTCTCCAATGTCTGCCTTTTCTAGAAGCTTTCTTCCATAAAGATCCAAACCAGATTCCACTGCGCTCTGATTTACGGAACCTGTAAGTACAAAATCTGCACCATAATTTAACGCAGCGGCTAGAGAACGCGGTGAACCCAGTCCCCCCGCAGCACCCAAGCGAACATTACAATGCAGCTGGTCGCGAAGGTCCGCGATCCTCGGAAACAAGGCACCTAATGCTTGATTATCTGTGTGTCCCCCAGAGTCACTTTCCACGATAATATCGGTGGCTACGGATAGTGTGGACGCAATAGCAGCCTCCCTCTCATTCAATAATCCTGCGCTAACCAAGTGCTCTAGAATTTTGGGAGAGGGTGTTTGCATAAAGGCTGAGGCTGTTTCTGGACGCGAAATTTTAGCAAAGATCGCACGAGGTCGTATGGCTTTTCCTTCAGGGTCGAGTTGAACCCCAGAAAAAGCGGCATACACAATCGGCCCTGTTAATTTTAGATAAGCCGATGCAGAAACGAATTTCACATTATGATCGACGAAAAGTTTCGCGGTGGCCATTTCCAAAGCAGGTTCGTGAGGTGCATGAATAAGATTAGATCCCCAAGAGGCGTTTTCTGGGACCCGCATTTGAATCGCGGTCAATGCCTTGCTGATCGTTTTAGCATCTAAACCGGCGGAACCAAAAAAGGAGAGAATTCCCTCACTTGCACAAGCCACGACCATTTCTACGGAGGTTATTCCATTCGCCATTGCGCCAACGACGTAAGGAAATCGAACGTGGTGTGTTTCGACAAATGAGGAACCTGCGATCCATTCTGGGTGAATACCTGGAAGCGTCCCGATCCAATTTTGAGGATCATTTTCTAAACTTAAATTATCTTCTAATGCGATAACTTGGTTTCCACGACGATACAGATGTAGAGAAAGACGAGGATCAGAAATCGTTCTTTTATGGTAAACTGTCATACTATCTCTCCCTTCAAATTCGTACCGATACATATTTCATCGGCGGGCTTCCTTCTGTTGTAATGGGAGGCCATGGTGTGTCCGTAGGCTCCCGCTGTTGCGATGAGCATGACATCACCTTCTTCACTTTTGGTGATACCTCTTTTATGCCCAAGCACGTCCCCTGATTCGCATATTGGACCGACGATGTCTACAATATCCTCGATGGCTTCTCCGAATTTAGAAAGATTTACGATGCGATGGTAAGCACCGTAAAGCGCGGGTCTTATCAAAGAATTCATACCCGTCTCTATCCCAAGGTAATGCGAACTTCCTTTGGATTTTACTTGCGTGACCTTTGCTAATATGACGCCAGCTTCGGCGACAAAATACCTTCCAGGCTCCATCCAAAGATCATAATTTTTGTAAACTTGTTTAAGTTCTCTTAGCTCCTCGCCTAGTGCTTCGATATCTAATTCCCTTTGCCACGCTTTTTCGGGGACCCCCAATCCGCCTCCCAGGTTGAGAATACGAACGCTTGGGAAAGTCTTGGCAACCTCGGCGAGCACAGCGCCGGTTTTTGCCCACCACCCCGTTTTGAGAATACCTGATCCGATATGTGCATGAATACCCAATATGTGAATATCATGTTCGTCACAAATCGCCTTAACCGACTCGATTTCGTCGATGCTGATCCCAAATTTCGACGCTTTCCCGGCGGTTTTAACAAAACGATGATGACCATCGCCCTCCCCTGGATCTACTCTTAAAAGAATTTCTTTTCCAGAAAATATGGCTGCCCAATGCTCTAATGCATACACCGAATCTACGGTGACATAAGTTCCTTTTTTAAGCACCTTTTCGTACTCTTCTTTTGATGCAAAGTTAGGTGTAAACAAGACCCTTTTGGCTTCTATCTCTGGAAACAAATCGAATATGTAGTCGACCTCAAAAGGCGATACGCATTCGAAATGAATACCTTTTGCATAGAGGGTCCGAAGCACGCCGATGTTGTCATTGGCTTTCATCGCATAGTATAAACGGTCCAAGCTTTCTATTTTTAGTAAACTTGCCGCCTGTTTTTCGATGGTATCCAGGTCATACACGTAGGAAGGTGTTTTCAAGTTGAGGAGCTCTTCCCTTTTCTCTTGCCACCACGGTACCTTGTCTAGGGATTGAACACTTTCACCATCAAAAAGAGTTTTCCAACTATGTCCGAATAAACGCGGATTTAAGCCTTCTTCAAACAATAAGGTATGTAGACCTCTGACTAAGCGTTTTGCGTTTTCTTCGCTCACCACAAAAGTAAGATTGAGATCCGATGCAGCTTGAGAAAGAAGAAATATTTCTTGCTCTTCGAAGGCCTCCAAAGTGGAGCCTAGACGGTGAAGAATCGCACGGATTTTTTGCCCCACCAAACTCACCGCGGTGCAGGGGCCAATCACTTCAGATATGCAATAAAGGTTGAGATCATCGACCAGTTTTTCGAGAAGCTTTTCTTCTAAAGGGTTAGCACCAGGATCGAGAGTGACGGTTACGTTGGTTTCAGAAGTCGCGACCAAATCGATTGAAATTCCATGCTTTTTAAACACGCCGAAAATATCGGCAAGAAACCCAACTTGTTGCCACATGCCCACAGTGGACATGGAAATTAGGACAATCCCATCTTTGGAAGAAATCGCTTTTACCTGTGGACCAAAATCTGGGAGGTCATCACTTATGGTGGTGCCTAAAAGAGCAGGATCTTGAGTACTCCGAATTTTCAGCGGAATTTTGGAACGCCGAAGGGGTTCTATACAACGGGGGTGGAGCACCTTCGCGCCAGTGGTCGCAATCTCCTGAGCCTCATCATAATGAAGTTCCTTGAGCAATCTCGCGCTTGGAATATCGCGAGGGTTCGCAGTAAACATACCTGGGACGTCGGTCCAAATTTCCAGAGTTTTCGCTTCTAATTTTGCTGAAAAGTACGCGGCAGAAGTATCTGAACCACCTCTTCCAAGTAAGACTGTTTCACCATCTTCATCCGAGGCGATGAAACCTTGAGTAATAATAACAGAGCTTTTTTTAGCTTCTTCTTTCAATTGGTCGTCAATTGAGAAATCACAATCGGCGGAAAGAAAGTGGCGTTTATCATTGGGGAAGGGGGTTACTTCTGTTGTGGAGAAAAGATAATCACGAGCATCAACCCAGTGGACATCAATTCCTATTTTTTCAAAATAGGATGCTCCTAATCGAGTCAATAATAATTCCCCCGTGGAAAGACCTTTTGCCCAAAGCCGAGGACTAAGCTCCCCTGTTAGCGACGCGCCCAAAGCAAGCCTTTCGAGTTCGTTGAGTTCGGGTGCGAGTATAGAAGAATCCACGTCCAACTCTTTTGCGAAGCTTTCATATTTCCGCTTAACCTCTAGAAAAAGGGAACGCCAGTCTCCGTCTTTTTTCGGGGCTTCCACCATCAATTTTTCCAGGGTGTTGGAAATACCACTAAGTGCCGAACATACGATAAATGGACGTATGTTTTGGTCTAATTTCGATTGAACAATCGCACGAATCGTTTCCCATCTTTCCAAGGTTGAAACGGATGTGCCACCAAATTTAATAACGTGAATGTTTTTCATAAATACTCAAAGATTATCGATAGGGAGGTATAGCTATTGATACCTAAGATAGCAAAGGAGAGCGCTTCTAATTATACAAAATCGTTGAACAAATTTAGGACTTGGGTATTCTAGCAAACACCATAATTAATTCGGTTTGAACATGTCCTTAGATAAATTTCTTTTTCTTTTGTTTCTTCTACCCTCCTGTTTGTTTTTTGATTCATCCGATGTGGGGAATAAAGAGAAAGGCACAAACAATAAGCAAACCAACAACATGGTGAAAACCAATAACACGGTGGTCCGTCACAATAACCAGACACAAGGGACCAATAATAACAGCCAAGGGACCAATAATAACAGCCAAGGAACCAATAATAACAGCCAAGGAAACGATAATGTCTACCGAGATATCGCAGTCGTCGTCGTCGTCGAGAGTGCTCGTTTTCTTGTCGCCACTAAAACCAAAAAAGAGATCGAATTGGAACTCTTCGATGTTGAACCAAACGGTGATTTGAAATTGTTCGAAAGTAACACCCTTTCAGAAAAAGGTTCAACGATTTCGGTATCCTCCTATGGTCTCGGTTTTATGGTTGCCACTGACGATACACTCTACCACTGCAAAAAAGATTTAAACTGCGCTGTCCTAAAGACCTTTCCAGAGGCGAAAGAAATCGCCGTAGCGAGTAACCCAGATATAACTGCCATCCTTATAAAATATGCGGATAAAATATCCTATGTTCAAATCGAGAACACCGATAAGTACCACTCACCAAACCCAGCGATTAATACTGTGGGAAAATTCAATAACCTTCAGAACACGTCCCAAGGTAGTCACTTTCTTACAACAGCAGTTAAGAAGGACACTTTATTCTATATCAATCATCTCGGTAATTTCCAAACCTGTGTCCCCACAGTAAAAGCGAACACACGCGGGTATTATTATGTAAAAGACCAAGAATTAATGCTAATTGACGGTGGAGACTCGGAAACGGGTTATATAAATTGTAAGGACGGAAAAACAACAATCATCACAGAATACGGTTCCCCCCAATTCGACTTTAGCTATCGAAGACCGCTTCTTACCAGTGGTAATGCTCCTGCTCCCTTCATTGTCTCGGCCGTTGATGACGGGATCAATATCACATCCTTTGTACCGGAATTTAATAATGAAATTAAAACCCGCAAACCTGACCATCTTGCCATCGCCGTGAGCTCAACACACTATTTCGTTATTTGGTCTGTCGGCGCCGAACTCACTCGGGCAGCGTTTAAAATACCTGAAGGCCAATAAGATTACGGTCAAGAAACCCAACGTTAACAAAGCCAGTTCAAATAGTATATTCTCTTACTATTTCTCCGATTCTATCTCCGTACCATTTTGCGCGCAGCGTACCCTCTCCTTTTAACACAAAACTTATCGCTTTTTTACTATGGTCGGTATCCCCGCTAATAAACATCGCAGGAAATCTTGGTTGGTTTCGGTTAAAAATCCCGTCTAAGTGATCGACGCGCTGTTCCCTTTTCCCTTCAATAAGCTCCAACCCTTCAGAGAGTTCAAGAACTAAAGTAGACTGCTTTACTAACACTCTGGTTTTAGCAATGTCACAAATATAAGTGGGAAGAAATCCCTTGTTCTGAAGTACGACCCTGAGCGTTCGAGTCGTACCCTCAATTATAGTGCTTTCGATTTCCATCGAAAGCTGAGGAAGGCAAGCAGCGTGGGCGAGTGCAAAATCACAGGCTTTTTTACTCGTTTCTTCAAGGAATTTTGGCGGTGGGTTACGGGTTGAATACATCCAATCCCAGCCTCCGATTTCAACCTTAGCTAATTGTGGATGGTCAAAACTTTCCCAGTTCACAAAACCTTTTCCGTCTAATTCCTCGTCATTCCACGTCAACATCTTAAGCTCTTGTTCGTCTGTGCATTTAAACCAGAAATCGAGATACCCCTTGCTTAAGTCAATTCCCGCGCGCTTCTGGGGATCCCATAATTCCATGGTATAACAATGCACACCATATTGCTCGTAAGCCCAATCATCGAAAACTCCGCCTTCTGCTTTTTTGGGATCGTAGGCAAAATCATGAAACACAGAAAGGCAGGGATAACCGGTTAATTCTTCTCCTCGCTTCCCGATGAGTTTGAACACGCTCAAATCGAACTTCGGCATATCGTGATCATTTTTATCGGTAAAGGGTCGCAATATAACGCCAGAATAAGTGTGATGTGTAACCATTCCTCCGATATTTCTATGAGCATAAAGAAAGTCGACGACAGCTCGCGTTTCCGGTTCACTGAGCGGATAAATCCCAGCCCCTAGTTGTTCATGCTCGGGCCTCCATTGGTGGGGATAATTCCGATTAAAATCTAACCCAAAAGGAGCTGTATTTTCGACAGGTAGAGGGATATCCTTAAGTACATCCTCACGAAATATCCCTTCTTTGCTTAACTGAAAAAAGGGACCTTTTGACCAAGGCATCCGCGGAACCATCAGCCGATTATCGTCCTCAGAAATACACCAAGCCCCGTTTTCATCTTCCCAACGCATCTGCAGAACGATGCCATGCCCGTTGAAAGCGCAAGCTTGAAATGTGGGAATTGCGTCCTTATCGGGGTAGTTTCGTCGCACTGAACGTAGCGTATGGTTTTCATCCAAACAAAATTCCGCGCCATCAGGGTTTAGACGTGGGCAGATATAAAATGTAAACTTACTTAGTAATTCAGCTATCTCCCCTTTTTCACGATTTACTAAAAGATGGTTCATTGTATACAAGGCAGCGCTACTCCCTGCGACTTCGCTCGCATGAGTATTAGCATCGATCCAATATGCAGGTTTGGCATCCGGATCGCTTCCTGCTGATGTAATGGTAGCTACCCAAATATCTCGTCCCTCACCTGATTTCCCGATACTTTCGAAAGAAAAACAGTCGGGATAGGTGCTTCTGAAAAATTCTAAAACTGCACTAAGTTCGTCAAAACGATAATATTTATCCGCTAGAAAACTCATAGTGAAAACTCCTCACATTCGTCATTTTCTAGTGCCCAAATTCCTTTCTCACCAATCGAAAGTATTCTTTCGCGAGTAGACTTCGGTGTTTTGATTATAAATAACTTGCCGCCTTGTCCCACTTTTTCTAAATCCAACCTTTGATGTTTTGGGTTGATTTTGTACACTATGTCCTCGGTCGAAATGTAAACATCCTTACTATTTTGACAAAAAGAAATAAAGCTACCCTCTTCCTCTGTTTCGAGGACTTCCCATTCTTCGTCTACTCTACGCGCCACCCGTCCTTTGTCTCCACACGCTAAAACTTCCCCCTTAGCCTCAATCACATCAAAGAAACTCGTGCCCTCCACGCGATCCAAACTCCAATCTGTACCGTCGAAACTTCCGACAATTCCGTCTAAACCAACAGCAAAAAGAGTCTCGTTTTCAGCACCGATTATAGAGGTCCATATTCCTCGATGATTCGAAACTCCAATCGATTCTCGTGTCATCGATTCCACCCAAGTCACCCCATCGACAGAATAGAAGACTTGAAAGTTCGTACCCACCGCCCAAAATCGCCCCTGAAAAAACCGGAGTGAAGTCAATGCACCTTCACATGGCACCTTTCCGATAATTCCTTCTTCTGAACTCTTCCATGTTAAACCCTCGTAACTCATCCCAAGATAAAAATGATACTCAGGGTGAAAAGCGATCAGGGATATTGCCAGTGGTACTACGCTTTCCTCGCCGTCTGTGGATAATAGCGCAAAATGGAGTGAAGATTTTTCCACCCCAAAAAAACGGAAGTTTTCCTGATTCGAAATTTGTGCGGTTGCGTTAATAATGGTGTACAGGTTTTTCATCGAAGACGAACCTCATCAAAGCTTAGAAATCAAGATTTGGAATCTGTAATTTCGTTAATTATTATATCGGAAAGATCGCCGTGGGTTTGCAATTCTGCGGCTAAAGAGGGTTCCGCAAAAATACGGATTTTCTTGACCACCATCATGAAATCATCTTGGATTCCAGCGACCACTCTAGAGAGCTCGTGAAGTTTGTAATCCTCACCTTTTCCATAAAGAACATCGATGGTTTCAAGCTTATCTTTGTCTCGAGGAGGAGTATCAACAATGATATCTGCGGGGTGAAGAGGACGACCCACCAGACTAGATAAACGAAGACGAAGCCGATCGCTAAGCGCGTAGATTTCATCGCTATCCATCGCATAAATCGTCTTATACGCTTCTTGCTTGGAAGCCTCTTTGTATACGCGACTAAAAGTGGCAATACGTTTGTAGAGACATCTTCGATTTCCAATCAAACCTTCAAGGAGGTAACGTGTACCACTTTTTTCCGGCGTGGTTTTATAAAGCCACTCTAAAAAATTGTCGTCACTATGGGTCAGCAAAACGTTCAATAAGGAGTCAGCACTAATTCCGTCTCTGGAATAATAAGCCGACAAGGCTCCTTCCACCATCGCACTTGCGGAGCGTACAGTATGATGCCAATACGCTTCTGAGAACATGGTATAGCGCCCAAAGATAAAAATCTCTGCCGATACCTTTCCCTTTGCATGAATAGCGATATGGGTTTCATCGCGGTTCAAAGTCAGCGAAGAAAGAAGACGATCGCGATCGTAATTCCTACCATAGGGCACTCCCATATGGATCGAATCCCGTTCAAGATAATCCATTTTATCAGCATCAATTGCGCTCGAAATAATCGAACGTAAAACGAGATCAACCGGATTCGCGGATAAATGAGAACCGCTACATAATGAATTTACACGTTCCGGATCTACACCCCAACTCTCCCGTATAATCTGTCCGATGCTCCGCGTTGACCGCAAATGATCAATTTCCCCATTAACGATTAATCGCCCAACCTCTTCGTGTTTAGGTGTATCTTTTCCCTTTAAATGCAAGGCTTCCAAGTTATGGGCAAAAGGGTAATGCCCGAGGTCATGCAATAATCCGGCGACTAAAACGCAAAGAATGTCATTTTCTGAAACGGAATCTCTAAAAGCCGGAACTTGAAGAAGGGACCTCAAAAACCATTGGGTGCAACCAAAAACGCCCAAACTATGTTCGAAACGGGTGTGAGTTGCGCCAGGATAGACGAGATGAGTTGGGCCAAGTTGTCGAATACGCCGTAAACGCTGAAACGCGGGATGGTCAATAATTTCCTGAGTACGGCGCGTAAAGGTCACATTTCGTAACTCCGGCACACGAATCGTCCCATACCCTCCAGATAGACCAAGTTCAGGAATGGATGAAAACAATTACTCTAGCTCGTCTGCAGGTTGAATTTTTACCGATCCAGAAGTCACCTTACACTGACAAGCAAGGCGGTAATTTGCACTTATTTCTTCTTCTGAAAGCGTGATGTCCTCATCTTCGGTCAAAGGCGATAAGTTTTCCATTCCCTCCAGTACTTCGATGAGGCAGGTACCACATTCACCTTTGACACAACCAAAAGGAAGACTGGATTTGGCTTTATCCGTCGCGTCTTTAAGGGATGCACCATCCTCAACGTCTACGCTCAGATTCTCGTCTTCAAATATTACTTTTGCCATTTCGATTCCTTATATAACAGAGAGCGGCATCCTAGGGAGTTGATGCGTGGGGATCAATAAGAAAGCGTAGTTCGGCTCGTTTTTTGATTTTTTCATTTTAGTTCATCTTTTTTGCACAAAAAATCCAAACGAAGGCGACAAACCCATGAACGCAAATTCGCGTCCTATAATTTTTTCGAGGTTCTTTATGAAAACTCTATTTCTGGGCATGTTTATTTCTATTCTTTCTTTCTCTTTTTCTGGCTGCATTTATGTAGATGGCGATGCCGACGCGGATTGGGGTTATGACCATGACAACGAATGTGGCCCAAGTTGTGCCATTTGCATCGATGATGTTTGCCAGCTGCTAAAAGGTCCCGCAGAAGAGTGTACGCAAGATTCAAATTGTTCGGGTTCCGATCTTTGTCTGGGCGGAGAGTGCCTTGATTGTCCAGATAAGTGCGCCAAAACTAAGGATT
>JAUTBZ010158557.1:0-11132 GCA_032361785.1 Lepetodrilus galriftensis | reverse complement strand
TTAAAGGCATAATATCACAGATATTTATGGTCGTTTGGGACTAGTTCTTAGCTACAACTGCAAAATACATTCACTTGCCATACATAAAATCATGTTTGTACTTCCAAAACCCCTTCCACCACTGTTTGGTGCAACCCACAAGTACATCAGTAAATAACAACTTTTGGGTGGATAAATCAAGTTTAGTTAGTCTCAGATCGAAATGACTCTTAACACTTGTAATGACCTCATGGTAGGAAATGTGGGTATATTTCCTATTGTAGGTATATTTCCAATTTATAGCTCCTATCGCCTCGGTGGTAGTGATCTATTAGATGCACAAGTGTCATTTTATGATAAATACATGCTTGAAATCGACAAGCCTGAGAACTGCTGACAAGTGTGGGTACATCTGACATTTATGTGGGAATACAATCGAGCACTGGAGGCCATGTGTGTTGCATCTCACTTATCTTCTCCGTCGGGGCGAATGTTGTGAATATCAATGTGAATAATAATGTCTGAAATGGTCAAGAACTTATACATTTAGTCTTGCCAGTTCATAGTCACTGACGTGCATGATCTGACACTTTCTTGGAGATTTATCGTATTATTTTGAGGTTTCATGTGTAAAGTTATAGTGATTTTGACAGGTATATACAATCAATTTTAATTTGCAGAATTTCTGTAGAAAATGTGATGAGTGTTTATTTTTGGATTATTTTCAAGATTTTAGAATAAATCTTAAACTGAATTTTACAATATAATTTTATCTTTCACAGATTCAAGTAATATTGGTAAGTTGTATATCAAAATGTATTCATAGTTGATAGTCAAACAGTTTAGTTCTTGACATAACCATGTCGTAGTTAATATGATGTATAATGCATGCTTGAATAACAGCTAATATAAATAACCATGCCCAGAATATCCCAATTGTACCTAAATTTACATACCTTAGTGAGAAAACCAATTATACATGTATATTTTATTACCATCTAACACCTACACGTATAATATAACATTCCTAACTCTCACGTATATCCACGTGAATATCGGGGTACCATTTCCTGAAGCTCTTATATCCACAAATAGACCTTAGGCTTAGAGCCCTCGTTATCCACCTGTCTCACTGATCACAACCAGAGCACTATGTAATGCTCTCTCAGTGGATACAAGAGCTTCCTGAAACCGTGTCCCTAGTGTTTATTTTATTCACAGTGTCCCTATATAGTTGTCCGTATTCTGGTGTTCAAATCAATATGTTAATTATTTATTATTGTGTGCGCAGAGAGATATATACCACCCCCTTACTTCAGAATCTACATAAATCTAATGCACCATCCCTTATAAGTATTCAGTCTTCATGTCTCAATTACAACTACTTTCCTTCGTATCAATCTGCTTTAAAACAAACATTTGATTGATGGCTGTAACTGTAATTGTTCCAATCTATATCACTGGACCAGGAATATATTTCATACAGATTTATGTATTCTGTGGACCAGTCTGACACTGGTCTGACACTGGTCTGACACTGGTCTGACACTGGTCTGACACCAGTCTGACATGGGTCTGAGATGAGTATCTATTCAAGCCAGCTACATGCATCTATTCAAGGATTTAGGGTATTTACTTTGACAAAATTAGTGTGATGAGCTATAAACACATCGTGTCCATCCCCGTCAGGCAATGTCAATAGATGTCTGTAGATGTCCATGAATGTTCAGTGATGCCCCTATGTCTCCAGTGATGTCCATGAATGTCTCCAGATCTCCAATGATGTCCAAAGCATTCCCTAGATGTCCATAAATGTCCAGTGATGTCCATAGATCTCCAGTAGTGCTCATACTATCCATAGATGTCCATAAATGTTCAGTGATGTCCATAGATCTCCAGTAGTGCCCATACTATCCATAGATGTCCATAAATGTCCAGTGATGTCCATAGATCTCCAGTAGTGCCCATACTATCCATATATGTCCATAAATGTCCAGTGATGTCCATAGATCTCCAGTAGTGCCCATACTATCCATCGATGTCCATAAATGTCCAGTGATGTCCATAGATCTCCAGTAGTGCCCATACCATCCATAGATGTCCATAAATGTCCAGTGATGTCCATAGATCTCCAGTAGTGCCCATACTATCCATAGATGTCCATAGATGTCCAGTGATGTCCATATATCTCCAGTAGTGCCCATACTATCCATAGATGTCCATATATGCAATGAATGTCCATTGATTCCATCAAGATGCATGGAGGTCCATGAATGCCCATTAATGTCCAGAGTCCAGTCCAGAGTCCAGTCCAGAGTCCAGAGTCCTTTGCACTCCCTACAGTTAAGAAGTGGCCGCATCCCGTCATAACGCATCCCAAACTAATCCCAGCACGTCATCAGTGTACGCAGTATCCTAATGTGACGGAAATGTTAAGCACAGATAAATAGGGGATAGATGTTAAAGCTGTCCCGAGTAATTATTTCAGATACCAGGGGTAAGAGCCAGATTAGAAGCTCTTGTTGAATGCTTGTGGTAGGTACAAGAGCTGAAACATAGCACAGTCGGTAATGTTGAGCTGAAACATAGCACAGTCGGTAATGTTGAGCTGAAACATAGCACAGTTAGTAATATTTGGTAATGAATAGTGGTATGTATGCTGTTAATTAATTATGTGTATGAATAATCTTATAACTTTGTGGCATGAGTTGTTTTGTGTAATTAGTAGTATGAATATTCTTAGAATTTAGCCCGCAGTGATGTTAAACTCCATATTCACTTACTTAGAATTTAGTTGCATGAATAATATTATATGACTTAATGGCATGCATAATCTTTTTTAGTTAATTAGTAGTAGTATTCATAATTTTAGGTTATGATATGCATGAATAGTCCCTTTTCAGCAGTTTCAAGAAATTTATGTTTTTAAGCATCTGGAAAATATTTCCAATTACAATAGTATATTATTTATGTTGTTCATATCTTATTTATGCAAATAAACAGGTATGACATATATTTTCAAGTACTTTCTTAACATACTGTAATATACACAGTGGACCTTTTCTGTGAAGGTTTTCCTAATACATAGATATTCATCCCTGTAACTGCCTTTGAAGTTCTCTATACTGTAATATAAGGTCTAACATACAGCCTTTAAATGCAGCAGGATAGCATTGTTTAGTCAGTCAGAAGAAAGATTATCTCTGGTATTTAATCGGGTAGAATAAATATTAAAATATAGTTGGTTACTATCTTAGTGTCGTAAGACATTTACATTACATAACTTAAAACTTAATTTATGACATAATGCTGAATAAGGAGTAATATATGTCATACCATATACAGGTGACAATACCATATACAGGTGACAATACCATATACAGGTGACAATACCATATACAGGTGACTTGAACATTTTATTATTTATTGAAAGCAAGCATGATTATATCTCCTACTTTATCCCTGACAAAGTTAAAATATCAAACTGAACCCCACCTTACATTCAGAATTCACCGGAGATATAAATATCGCAAAGTGGATGTCACTATTAATAATTATTTCTGATTTGTGCTCACAATTTACAGACAAAAGTCATTGCGCATGAGTGAAATATTCCCACTGCTGCGTGAAGCTCTAAGTCATAAACAAGTTCAGACAGAAATCCACCCTTGCTCAATAGTTCATATAAGGAATTCGGACAGAGATATGTACAAGATATTGAGGCGCCCACTCTATGTTATTATTATTCTTCATTTAACTGTAATTTACATGGGAACTATACATGGGAACTATACATGGGAACTATGGGCTGATTCACAGATTGTCTGTCTCATCGTATAATTGACGTGCAATGGCCCATTACAGCTTTGTGGATGATCATCAAAATAACGTTACCCTTCACTGATATTCAACGACGGGCCTAGATTCCTTCACAGAACGACTTGATCTTTGCTTCTGAGGTTTGTATTCATGACAAATAAACGACATTGAAGACGCCAGTTCTTGTGAATGACCCTCTTTCAAAACAGACATGTACGTTACACTTTGATGGACAGTTTTGTTGTAGTCGTACACAACTGGTTTGGCCGATACCTTTGACAGTTGATATCTAGTAACCATGGTATGTTTTTGACTGACATTTAATACTTTGATTGATGCATGTGGCTTGGTAATTACAATGTTGGTTGGTAGCGCAATGACAGAACATTGGACTTTAGAGCCAAAGACCCCAGGGTTCAAATCCCGTCCCAGAAGTCTGGTATCAATGTTCGTGAACGTTACTTTTCGGACTCAATATTGATAGGATACGCTGTCTGTACCGTGGCACTGTTACAGAGCTCAATTTAGCGACTAATTTGGGAGCGATGGCGACCTAATTTTGCATTTGGCTACCAATATTTCACATATTTTAAGTGTTTCTGGCTATGTGTTATTGTCATCATTGGTTTGTCAGTACCAACTGATGCTCGCAGGCTTACTGCAACATTCAGTGCTACCAATGTCCTAGGTTTCCTCCTGCCCTAAACTGACAAGCCATGATATAAGTGAAATAATCTTGAAAGCGACTATATATCCCAATTAAAAATATAATAAAAAATCTATGAAATAATGGTATAGCAAAATTAAGTCAATCTAGAAATCTGGAAATATTGGAATGGTTAAACAAAACTCAGTTATTTTAATGAAGATTAATAAACGCTTGTCACTGTCTACACTGAATTGATCTCCATATTGATCTCGCTGGGTACTGTCTGAGGGTTGATCAAACTTCCGTCTTCAGCTATTTCTCACATTGTTTCTATGTTATTATATTTGTTCCTTCATTGATTGAAGAGTCACTAAAAGACTCACAGACGAAGTCAGTTATATGAACAGAGCTCTCCAGACTGGTGGTGGTATTCACAAGATGGTGTGTATTCCTTTGAGATGTGAAGCAATTTCACCTTGTCTGTGAATAATAAAAGTTGTCTGTATAATATCTTGATTTTGGGGATAATAAATATTTGGTGAGGATAAACTTCCAATGACAGTTATAGTTCATTTAATAGAAAAGAGGTCTCAATTGATAAAATCTAATACAATAAAATCAAATCCAAAATAATAACTAAAATATTCAAGACATTTCCTTATTTCACTACTTTTCACTTCAAGGAAAATTGACAATACATATAGAAAAGATTATTGCGTTTTGTTTCGTAAAACCAATATTTCTTAACACTACTTTTCACTCTTTGATACAAATTCATCAGTTCAATAGTTATTCTCAATAAGTATTCTGTTCAACATCAAGCCTTCTATTCGAACCATTCAATTTTGTTCGCCCGTTGTTTCATAAAACAAATATTTCTTATCATGACTTTTAACTCTTTGACGTAAATCCATCAGAACTTAATAGTAGTGGGTTAGACATCAAGCCTTGTATCGGAACCATGCCATTTTGTTCACCACCCTTTGTCGCTGTTGATATCACGACTGCTGATCTGGCTGACTGACGGACAGCTATCGTATCTACACGACGTGTTATTCAAGCATCTTGTCTACACGACGTGTTATTCCAGCATGTATATTCATGTGAGGCAGTCACAGTGACGTACACTGTTAACCCAGATCCTCAGCAGCCACGTGTGTGCAAAACATGTTAATTCCTCAAGCTTCCACGATGTATACTCTGATAAGCATATCTCAAATACAGAATTTAAAAAATCTCGGCCACGTGACGAGACTCCATAGACACCCACTCACACTCGGATAACCAGGGCAGTAGTTAACCTTCGTCATGCCAGAGGCTACGAGAGATGCCCTTTTAAGAAGAAATCCTAATTATTTCAGCAGTGAGAAGGCGATGACATTCAAATATTAACCCTTTCCCTGCTGACTTAAGAACAGGTGCTGCTTTTTTAGGGCATCTCTGGTTGCCTCCAGGATGGAGAGAGTTAAGAAAGCACTTTAGGATGCTAGCCACATTGCTAAGGCAGTGAAATCAAATAGAAAGTATAATGTTAGCTGCATTGCTATTTATTATAAATTGTGAACCCGTCTCGGGAGGTATTATTATTTTGGATTATTGATTTAACCTTTTTGCTACTCGAGGCAACCACAGATGCCTTATAGAACAATGATTCAGTAGGGAGAGAATTTAAACCAATTTATATCCAATTCCAGCAATGTATTATTAAATTACTCTGGAATTCATCGCAAATTGACAAAAGATTCCTGCAGTGACGTCACGTATGGGTGAGAGGTTCCTGCTGTGACGTTAAACAATAATTCACGCACTCTCGCAGTGACCTTAAACTCAGAATTCACTCGTTGTCTGGAATATGTCCAAGTATTCAAGTGTACATTGGAGATGCCCAAGTAATCCAGTCTATGTTAGAGATGTCCAAGTATTCAAGTCTATTTTAGAGATGTCCAAGTAATCCAGTCTATGGTAGAGATGTCCAAGTATTCAAGTCTATGGTAGAGATGTCCAAGTATTCAAGTTTATGTTAGAGATGTCTCTGTCTATATGGTCTGCCCGCCTCTTCATCTATTTCCATCTGTCCACAAGTCTAGTTATTTCTATTTCCGTCCATCGCCAGCTTGTTATCATTCTATACATACTGTTCCATAAAAATGTTCACACTATATTGAGTAAATTCTCTCGTTACTATTTGCAATTCACAAATGTGACTGAAATAAAGATAAAAATGGCCGTAATCTTGTTAGCATGTCACGAGTGATCATACTCATGTAGTTTTAATAATAAAGCATGTCTCCTCATCGGGGAGCACTCACGACAACAGCAGTATGTTCTTCTTCATATTGGTGTATCCCAGTAACCTACTTGGTAAGTATGTGTCAACACAGACTCCAGCCATGATACCCCGTCTTTTGTACAGGAACCCAGTCTGGCTGTTGACACACCAGGCTTTTGAAGCATAATCTGTTGATGCTTCTTTCAAAATGTGGAGATAAGTGTGAAGAAGAGCGCGATTTGCTCGGATTTTGTGGCGGCCATTTGTGCCAGAGTCCTTTCAGCTTGTTTGCCATGTCAGCTCGCCTTCAGAAAGAATAACAGAATTAAGTTACTATCTTTCTGATGTTTCCTAGACAAATTGGTTTGAAGATTGAGAACAAATGTGTCAAGAATAACACCGATATGTTTAGGTTTGTAATACCCGATTTATGATAGGGAACTTTTAGTGTTTGCCTTCTTTTTGAAAGGTTTTATTGCCATCATAATTGTCTGCATCGGTGACATTTGCATTTGGGATCTTTACGTATGTGACATCTGCATATTTGACCTCTGTGTCGTGCGTATGTCAGGTGTACTCGGGGGTTTGAAGATGTTATTCTTGGTATGTGGAGAGTAGAGTACAGGGAGGAATAGAACTCTCCATGTTTTGAAGTCTAGGACTCTTCTCAAGGTCAATGAGGAAACCCTTGTGAAGAGGATTTTACCGAGAATTACCTGAGAATACTAATTGCTGCAACCTGCCATGCATAATGACATGTCAATCTAAATGGAAAGATCTGAAGAAGGTTTGGAATTAATCGGCCAAAGGTCGTTGTAGCATTTCGATTATTGAATAGAACCTAGGACGTTGTTTCAAATTCATTGATCTACGTGACGGACGGAGGTCATGCTGACATGCTTCTACTGTAATCGTACTTATTCTGTACAGTGCTAATTGGAAATGTGGTTAGCAGATATGGGTTTATGTATTTACTTTCAATTTTCAGTAAATGTAATGGTTAAATGTTCATGAAACATTGGAATATTTAACATCAATTTCTGTGAAAATATCAACATATCTCTGCACAGCATTTGGATTGGTGTATGTAATTGAAAACAACTTTTGAAGATGAATTAATTTAACAATATACATGTACCCAGTACCGTATATAACTTACATATTTGTTTTGGTATGAACGGCCAATACATTCATAATCTTAAATAGCCATATGCTAAACAAATTCTTTTAATCCCATGCCTAAGACCAACTTGGGTGAAAAAAATGTTTGATCTTTTTTTTTGTACCGAAGAACTGTTTACCATATCGTGATGTAACCATGACGATAAGCACTAAGTCGTGTGCTGGTATCAGCGTTTCTTTGTTGACAAACAAACAGATTAGTTGCTTGTTGGCACCTTGGCTCAAAATGTTAACATCCGTGTTTGAATATAGTTGTCACTTCCCTACGAGACCAGTATTTGTTCTCCATGAGCAAATCGCTGGTTTTGAATCGGAATAAATACCAAGTATTTGGAGAGCAGAATACCTTCAAATGTGATGAGTAAGTGTTTGTATTTCAAAATTGTCCTCCTGACTTGACAAATTCTTGAAGCCATAATTAATAAACATTACCGGTAGGTTTTTCTGTGAACTTTTTAATTACGGTAGTAATGTTTCAGTGCTACTAAAGTTCTGATAAATTCTGAAAATTCCAAATTATTTTTTGGATGATAAAATTTGCTGAGATAGACAGTTTAAGACTTTTAATATTGTACCTTAGAGAATGGATTAGAATGATTGTTGTAAATGGACGTATGTATTGGTATTTATTTAAAGTATGCTGTTTTCTTTCCCAAATTAGTATTATTGGAGAAAAACAATGTTCACATATCCAGAGTTAGTTGTTGCTACTGATCCGAGACGCTACAGATTACTGTAAAATATCTCCTCATGACTTCTACATAACTTCCTTAAGAGGATATTTTATTTGTCCACTTGGATATTCTTCAGTAATCAGACAAAATGCTCCCCAATTGATTTTAAAATCCCTATATCCGGTCGTTCCCCCGTTAGCGAGGGTTTTCACATTCTTCGCTCGTGTTTAGTCAGTGCTTGCAAACCTGTCACGGACAAATATTGGAACACGGGATCATCATGGCTCAAGCCTAGACTGGTAACTAACACGAGGATTCAATGTTGTCTTTTTCCCGTCTACTCTAACAGAACTGCCGGTTCCGTCGTCGAGGTCCTGTGCTAGCGACAAGCCGGTGTCTCGACCCTCCTCCCTGGAGAACTTACTTTCCTCCTCCACTAAAGATCAGCACTCTCATCACTTGGAGGAGAGAAAATCAAGGACGGCAGATTCCATTGGAGTGAAACCAGTTACAGAAACCAGAGGTAAGCTTTTACGAAAATATATATCAGCGAGGATTTTATGTATCGGGTATGTGTGGAGTTGGAAGGGAATGTGAGAAATTTGGAGACTTTTTCATAACGATAATTATTTTGGATGCCAAAAATAGTTTTTAGTTGTTTATGAGAAACTTATTTTTTAATTAAAACTTTTTTCTTTCTTTCTTTTCTAATTATTAATGAATTAACAATTAAAAAATACAATATGGTATCATTAAAAATAGTAAAATAAATATACATTTTTCAAATTTTGTAAATGTCTATACCGTTAAAAGTATGTTGCATTCAGAAGAAATTAAACCTTCAATAGCATAGCATTGCATTAAAAGTATTTGTTTATTGCAATGGCTGGTGGTAGATGGTTAACCTTCGGAGCCAATAGGCCCAGAGTTTGATAATTTTTTTCAGATCTTGAGAATTCAATTTTTCTTTATTACAAATTCAAGATGAACTCAAGGATTTTATCCATAAATCCCCATATAAAATTTGAGTCTGAGCATGAAATCTTACTCACAACACTTCATAATCTCAGAGTCAGGTAACATTTCCAACACAATCCTGACAGGATGTGTACCGTATCAGGGTTATTTTTGTTCTTGGTTTGTCAGTACCAGCCAGTGCTTGCAGGTTTACTGCAACATTCAGCAGTATGGGTGTTGCAGGATGTGTTCTCCTAAACTGACAAGATTTGATACGAGTTTAATAATGACATTGAAAGTGGCTCTAATTTGTTTTTATACCGAACTATATGCATAGGTCTTAATGTATTACCTATGTGCTCACAGGCTTCACTCCCAAGATTATACAGACCACCAAGAGGTCACTGAAATACTAATGGCATAAAAGTCCTAACTCATTTACCTATCAAATAATATTTTTTTTGTGAATATTTATCCAGTTTAGACCATTCTTAGACAAGCAATCTTTACTAAGGAAATGTAGTGTATGCTGTTTGTATACATTCCAAGTATTTGCATATCATTTCCATATATCTTGACCATGAATTTATTAACAAACCTAATCTGTGACTTCTGACCTATATAGGCAGTGAATATAAGCTTTAAATAATAAATTGTACTCCCACTGAATATGAAATGATATGCTACGAGAGTCTAAAGCAATATGAGATATGTACACTGGGTTTACACTTGTCAGTGGTCTTTGATGTTGAAATTAATGATGGTTATGATAAGTTTATCACCAGATTTTAGGGTTGTTGGGATATACGGGTTCTCAGGGATGAAAATACAATCCATATTCCAAGACGAGGTGACAATTGGAATATTCATTAATGCTAGTTAAAAGCCGGATAAAAATTATGGATATAATGCTCATTTATAGATGAAGTTTTTATGTTAATTTCTAAATAAAGTTTATATTTGTTTTAGGTTTTCTTTTTAAATTTGAAATTACAGAGTATTGTCTTTTGATATTGAAATTAATTTATTATTTTAATGAGAAGTAACTCAGAATGAATACATTTGAAAAGTTAAGATCTCATGTTAAGAATATGTTATGGATAGTGGGTGGTGATGCTACACAAACCCTAACCACTCCCATTCCTTAAGAAAATTCACAAACAGATTTCTAAAATGGCAGTAGAAAAAAGATAGATTGACTGTTCTGAAAGAAAATGTGTGTGTGTGTGTGTGTGTGTGTATGTGTACTATGTGTGTGTGTATGTGTATGTGTGTGGGTGTGCGTGTGGGTGTGTGTGTGTATGTATGTGTGTATGTATGTATGTGTGTCCCACTACCATCCACATTTCATTCCCTATTGACCTATACCTAGTTACGTACAGTGCTCCCTCGATATAACGCCCTTCGATGCACCGCGGATTTGGATACGACGCAGGGTCCAATGAGGACCCCATTTAAAAAATTAAAAATAAATTAAAAATATTTTCTATTTTTTTCTCAACAAAAAAAAATATATATATTTTTTCTCTCCAATTATATTCATTGATATAACGCGGGTGGCATGTCATGGACCCCAACTTCAGCGTTATATCGAGGGAGCACT
>JAUTBZ010158556.1:0-25372 GCA_032361785.1 Lepetodrilus galriftensis | reverse complement strand
AGAGAGAGAGAGAGCGAGAGAGAGAGAGAGAGAGAGAGAGAGAGAGAGAGAGAGAGAGAGAGAGAGAGAGAGAGAGAAGAACTAGATAGAGAGAGAAAATGTTTATTTAGGTGTCATGTGATGAATAAAAATACAATCCAGGGAGCTTGTTCTCGAAATGTTCTTATGAACGTCTTAGTAAGAACAGTGCGTAGCTATACTATTAAGAATCGTTAAGAACTGTTCTTAGGCCAAAACGTTCGAATAGTAAGTACGTTTCGAGAATAGCCATCCATATTTATATTTTTTAAATCGCATGTATAATAATGTTTGCCTTTCTAAAGGTTCCTAGGCGGTAGCTTCTGATATTTTAGAAGCAATAATGTTTATATAGAAATAATTACCGTAGCCATAATTAAATTTGGTCACCACGTTCATTTACGACGAGACACTTCCAGTTTGTATTAATTTTCCTTCACGTACATGTAAACCAACATTTAAATGCAAGGCTCACTGACAGAATTGAATTCCCCTCAAATCTAACTGAAATGCTATTATCTCACACATGAATAATTCACAAGTGTAATTATTATATGGAAATAAACAGCTGATTCGGCAAATTAAATTATTGCGCAACAGCGGGGATATTTAATTTTCGTGATAATCCTTAATAAGAGACAATTCCTGGAATAGAGGCGTGAATTCCTGCTAATTGTGGACTGCGGCACTTGTGTTCATTATATGACAATCCGTGTCTCACATGTAGACGACATAGTGGCCGAAATAGTCCCTCAACCGGAAGTCACGACAACCGACCATAAACCTACATTCTGAACTACTTTCACGAGAAATAGTACAAATCTGGTGATACACCGGAAGTTGCTCATTAGAACATAAGGAAGAGCGCGTCCTCAATAAACGTTATTTATTTATCTGTCCACTGTAATTAGCAATATGTATCCAGTTTTTGATTGAAAGTGGTACAGTAATAGTATGCTAGAATTGTATTGCTTTTACGAGATACTAAATAAATCTGGAAACCCAGATGGCCTCTCGGATGATAATCATGGCGAAAATAGAGAACGACTTTAAGCTTAGCAAAAGAAATCCTCCCTTTAATATGTATATATGTAATAGTATGGTAGTAACAGAGTACAATGCACAAAAAGTATAATTTGTCACATTTTTGTTATTTTTTCATATATTCTTTCAAGTTTAGTAAATGTGAAATTCTATCTTGTTTGCTAGGTGTGCAGGAATATATGTATAGTTATCATAATTTGCTCATATATACCAGCCGGTACTCGTAGGTTTTCCTCCTACCATATACAAACCTATGAGATATCAGATAACCAAGTCTTGAGAAACGGCTTTTAAGCCTAACACTCTCGTAAGTCTGAAGGCACAAAGTATAGTATGGTAGTAGGCATATTGAATGATATTGGAATAGATGATTTTAAAAGTGTTTTTTTAATTGAATCGTTTCGTTTCTTATTGTCTATAAAATACTTTCCTAAGATTATGAATATTGGAATAAGGTATTTCTTAAGTTGATATTTTCTATTGGAATGGTATTATATCGGTTTTTTTTTATATTGTCTGAAACTGAAACGAACGCTTATGAAGTCTAATATATTTTTTTTATAGTAGAAGTGTATGTATATTTTCCAATGTACAATTTATTTATTTATCTATCTATCTATCTATCCATCCATCCATCCATCCATCCATCCATCCATCCATCCATCTAGATAGATAGATAGATAGATATATATATATAGATATATAGATATATAGATAGATATATAGATAGATAGATAAATAGATAGATAGATACATATTATAGCAACTAAAAATAAACGAATAATAAAGCTAACACCCATCTTTCAGTCGGAATTTAATAATTGAACCATCCCCGCTTTACTACAAAAGAGAGATGTCTTGCACGTGCGCCTTAAATTGACAGGTAACATTTGCCTGTCAACTGGTATTAGGTTTTGAGAGAAAACTACGAGGTGTCAGATGAGCGGCGATCATATTTCCATGTCCACTACTGATGGTCTCCGTCTGAAAGTAATTGGCCGTCCGCGACATGTGGGGGATATTTGCTCTCGGCGGAGGGGCCACTCGGACATGGCCGGAGCACGCCGGGGCACACTTGGACAAATATTAGTCCGCATGGCGATGAGCTGTTGTAAATATGATCAGAAAATATCCACAATTCTCCGGGGACAGTGGTCAAGAGTTTTGGCAGCTTGCCCCATGCGCGCCCCGGGGGTATCGGCTCCGAGGTCAGAGGGCAAAAGCATTAATGTCGTCCTTATTATCTGATAAAGAGAGGCGGTTTCTAATGCTGTGTAAACGCCGCGGCTGACTGTGCCAACAGAAAAGAAGTGCAAATAGGTACACGATTCAGGAGGAGATGCCGTCAGATTGTATTGTATGGGTTCAAGGGAAAGGTATAGAACACAGAACACAACATATTGCTCCTCCTATAAAAGCCTAATTTATTATCCTGGTATATCCTTTTTATCCCATCCAACGTGTAAAAATTCTTATTACTATCAGAAGGCTCATTGAATTCAATAAAGGTTATTACACGCTGGTTCTTGCATGCTCATCAAAATAGGTCCGTATATTGTGTACTGGTGTGTGTCCATTGTATTTACAAGGGGATTCAATGTTAACTAACGGAGAACATTTACATTTTAGCATGTTTACAGATTGTACGATTCTTACGTATTGAATTCATGTTGACAGGTGATATAATTAATTTAGGTTACAGTAATACATTTCAAAGTTATTATTATATCAAAAGGAATGTCTATGTACATAACTATAGTATGATCGTTTCGTCGGCATCAGACCAGCATCTTCAGACCTTTTAATCTTTTATTAAGAAAAGTTATTTTTGTAATTGTAATATACGTTTCATGAAAGGATATGTAGTAATTATCAGTTGATATTAATTTTTCAGAACATTCAAATACTGTAAATAGATATGTCATGTTAATTTCGTATTCTAGATTAATTCTAATAACATGGTGTATTATCATGGTGTTGTATGTCCCAATCAGCAGTCAAAAGAGACAACACCTTTAGCTACGGTAAAGTATTTATCATACAATAAAGAACGACGGGGGATTCATAAATAATAAAAACTGTAATCTGGATCCTTTTTCAGATAATTTTGATAAAGCAACCTTTGCTGGACACATTTAATTTCCAATATTCGGGATTAATTAATTATCACGAATATAATACCAAATCCCAAAACTGTACAGATAATCAAAAAAGAATAATTTTCTCCGACTTGTATTGTCTATTGAAACGTGTTAACAATTGGTGTTTATAGACAGGTCCCTTATTAAAATTAGTGACAAACATATTAGTTTTAGACACCATGCCATATGAACGTGTCGTTAATTACAAGAGAACAACATTCTAATCAAAATAATATCTTAGCGCGTTCATTTCAGAGTCAAGAAAAACTGTGATCTGGGAATGTGAAATATGATTATCCTAGGATTTTATTTGATTCTGAGGCACAGATATTTTTTGGCGTTATTTTCAGGTGCAAATGAGAAAGCCAACAAAGAAATGTTTATCATGAGATACGACTCCATTTATGAAAGCCAAGAAAAAAACATACCCAACAGTATTACTGTTAATTTCGATGAAGAAAACTTTGCTGAAAATATGTTGCCGACGCACAGGCTTTAAAATTAATTTACTGCTATAATAGATGCGTAAATACCATTAAAACACCGAATTTAGTACGAGTTTAGTCACCCACAAATCGATAACTCTTTCCCTTTGGCGTGTATTTTTTTAAGTGCCCATTTGTGTCGAGTCAGACCTATCTGGTAATTCCGACCTATGTGTTTGAATGTGGTGTTTTGGACTCGAATTCGTAGCTCAAAAGTCCTTAATCTCGCCAAAGCTCAATTTATTTGAACATTTATCTTATTCGGTATAGCCCACTGGTGGGTTATGGATAAAAGCTTTCATGTGCCTCTCTACCGGAAGTCTACTAACGTTGGGACATGAGCAATGACTGGCTTTGGAGGGACGGTTTGTTGGTTTCAAATGCTGGCATGTTTCTTCGGGGATTTATTTAAGATTATTTGACCATTGGACCACTGGACTATATACGTTTAGCCATCACTATCCACACTTGACCCGTGGTCAAATCTATATAGCTGAAACCCTTATTTAGAAAACTAAAGATTCATTCTACATTATGAATCTTGCTGTTTTGAAATCGTCTTGCATATTGGATACGCCATCATGATATATACTGGTACATGAGGATATACTCTTTTTGTTTATTTCATATATTATTTATAATACTTCACGTTTAATCTTTAGAATAAAACAACATATAACTTTATTCGATATCGAACATATTCCAGCCATAAATTAAAGCGTACTATTTCAATCTTATGAAAGCTCAATGATACGCCAACAGTGTGTTGTAGAGACGTAAGTTCTCACAGCCCGGAGGTCCCGGGTTCGAGTCTAGCTCATGGTATCATGTAACACTTTTGAGCAAAGCCCTTAGGTCCACACGGCTACATTCCAGCCAGCAGTAAAATGGGTACCCGGTAGGAAAAGCTGGAAATGTGAAATTTAACGTTATACAGCTTGGAAAAAACAACAAGGTGAAATGAGTGCATTGATACGTTCATTGAGGTAATAGCTCTTCGAATATGCATTACCATGGAGTCGTGCGTTTTATAAATGTACTATTAAATGTATTTGATTTCCATAGTTAGATACATTTTATTGAAAATTGAGATTACAAATGGTCAGATGCTAGTTGCTATGAATGAACACATCGTCCCAAAACGTTAATATGAACAAATCTAAATATGACAGATGCATTATGCACACCATTACAAATTGTTTCATTAATTTCCATAAATGAAATGCATCCTGACAAATGATTCCTAACCATAACTTTGACGAACGAATCCCAAACGTTATTGAACTAATATCGAATGTGTTTTCATTTCGGTCAGAGGTTCCATATTAAACATTTCATATCCGAAATCCTCTCTGACAATTATATTGAAACGTCTATAAGTGACGTATGTCCCCAGTTGCCCCGGTATATCAACATTGGCATAATATCTCAATTGTTATATTCCTACCTCACCCAGACGGTCATGCTGGTTCGGCGATCTCCCTGGGGATGATATGTATGTGTCATTCCACATGATTTAACATCGCCAGCCTTCTCTTTTCTAAAATAATATTCTGTTTATCCAATCTGAAACCGCTCCCCAAAGAGATTTACGTTTCATTTATTTATTGCAAATATTATTTCGGATCAGATTTGATGTCACACGGGGAAACTGCGTGTCTAGTAGTTGAAGCTCTTCTGTCAATGTACGTCGCCAAGAAATATTTAAGAGCGTTTACGACCAGTACTGGATAGCCTATGGACGGAGCCTCGCTACTTTATTTTCCATTTAGTGCTCCGCGGAAGCGTAATGAAATTTCATAATCATATCGCGAACGCCGCCTCCGGCCTAAGGGGGGCTGGGATGACAGCTTCTCTCTACAGGATCGCAACGTCTACGCAAATATTATTGACAGCGCAGCATCAGACAAATAGCAACGCCGAAACGTGGCATTTTATAAAGAAAAATGATATTGCTTGTCCTATGGGAACACGACGCCATGTATTAACGGTCTGGTAAGAATCCGAACGTCGTTTATTATTGAGGCGAGCTAGCTTAATAAGTGGAATTATTATAACGCCTTTACTGCAGCCTGCCTTCATATAACGCCTTATTATTGTAACGTCTTGAAAGACTGATAAAAGCCAGTCTTTTCGATGAGGATGATTTATGAAATTAGTGAAATATCGTTGATAAAATGTGAATATAGTTTTAATCCACGATGACGTCAAACCAATGTCATGAACTTGATGAAGGCGGCGTAACAAAAACATAATTACACAAATGAATAACACCTGATCTAAATTGGTGACACTGATTATACCAATTCCATTGGATTCTTATTGTTCTTTTAAATTAGAAATGTCCCTATTATTAAAAGTAATACAGATATTGACTCAGTGTAGAATTATAGAAATACTAATTTTTCTACTTTTCTTTTTGGAACAGCTTTCGGAACAACCTGTTTTGCGTGGTGCGTACTTCGATCTAAGAACACCCGTCATCCGATCGAAGTACGTACTTCAAACGACAGAACGTACTTCCGGTCTGTCCTGACCTGGTTATCGTACAATACTACGACGGAAACATTTTCCGTAAAAGTTTTACTAAAAATTATTTTCCAATTTTCTCGATATCGCCCCTGGATCCGTTGCACTTATGGTTTTCTTAAACTGTAGCTATTTCGTGCACACACCCATTAATAACTCTATACGTTGCACTTACGTTTCCAGAATTTGCAGCAGTGCATCTTTATCCGCTAAGAGTAGTACGTATTTCCAAATGCTATTACAGAAAGCATAAACATATCCCATGTGCTGCAGGTATAGGAACAATAGTCTGGCACTGTACTGTTGTCTTTTACGATGTCTGCACATGAATTTTCCTGAAACATTAAAACACATACCTTGGATGAAACCCAGGTTTCAAAGAAGACCTTTTTCTCTCTCACTGCAGTTGAATGCAAAGGATACATGTCTACTCATATTCAATTAAGCCGTAATTTATACTTGTCAAGTTTGTATACCTTTGATAGGAGGAGGAATCAAATACCGAGGTCTGACTAACATATATACTGAACAAAAATATACGGGCCAGTAGCTGTGTTTGTCTATGTGAATTTAGCCTTACAACTATTTTAACAACGGAGAATTTCTATACATACTCCAGGTATTCTTCAAGAACTCTCAGAAGCATTTTAGAATAATGGCATCAGATTCCTCAGGCAGAGGTCCAATATTTAATATAAAACCTCCCCGCAAAATATCTGTTGACCCTTAACGTATTTTGTTGAGTATATATCCATTGCTCGTTTTCAAAATACATACATCTGTGCTCTTCAAACGGGTTGCTTATATACATTGTTTAGATTCTGCCACGCAAACAGTAGGTAAACTAATAATTGATTCCTCAGTTAGAGTAAGACAATGCCATAGAGACATGGTTTTCAATCATTGTACACACAAACACAATCGTGGAAAATGTTACTTATTCAGAAAGGTTTTCTCTTTGAATGATTAAGTAACGCTTTGTGCATGTCTCTTTTTAATTTTCTTCTTCTTTTAAAATCTTATTGGGTGTCTGGTGCATTGTCAGTATGCATTATTATTATTGTTGTTGTTGTTGTTTTTATTATTATTATTATTATTATTATATTATTATTATTTGTAGTAGTAGCAGTAGTAGTAGTAGTAGTAGTAGTAGTAGTAGTAGTAGTAGTAGTATTTCATATAAGAATAATAATGATAAGATGGCTGTTGCACATCAATTTCAGAGGTACATGATACAAAATAGATATCAATAGATATGACTTTACTGGAATAAAACAGTGCTAAAAGATTTGGATGGATCTTGTATTAATTTCATTTGTCCCTATCATGATTATTTTGATATGTAAAACAACCGGAAGCCGTTTGCAACGTTTTGTTGTTAGAGGAGATTACAAGACACGTCAACGTGGTTTCGTCCGAACAAGATTCCATGTGGTGGCAAATGGCACCACATATGGTAACTATACCACGTGGTTCCAGTAGCCACATGTTCCGGTTCGTACTTGAGGTCAAGACTGGAGACCCGTGCATCTGCGTTAGCGCTATCTCTTGGTCTAAAGACGGGACCTCGACGAATCCAGCGCTCGTGATATTGAACACAAGTTCCATCTGGAAAGTTTAATGAATCTTCTTTTTGTTTTTCTTCATTTTTGTTGTTGTTAACGTATTCAGATTAATGGCCTTCGATATAGTCTGTCTGTCTATCTTACAACTATCAGATTTAAGCACAATTTGTATTATACCTAATTCATTAAATAAAGATTGGACGACCGTAGTTTCACCAATGGTATATCTTTAACGAGTCTTACGTCGTCTGTGCATCACGCAACCATCTACAAGTAATCAACAACGCACACAGGAAAAAAAAAGATGCATGTCTAACTAGTCTACCTACCACACCACGCTACAGACTCATTAACCAGTAGTAAAGCCTTCTCGCCTGTGAACAGTGTCATATTTAATATTTATTTCATACGCTGCCCATTTTGGTACCATCGTCCGTCAACTGCGCATATGCAGAGGGAAACTGGTTCAGGGTGGACTGGGTGCGTTGGCTTGCGATGTCGTGCACGCCACCTCGCGGCAGCTCCTCGCAAACAATTAACACCGTCGTCCCATAGAACCATATTCGTGATCTATGTCAATTTCATGTGCGGTCTTACCTTACCGACCTAAGCAAATCAAAGAATTATATCCCCGGGACCGGTCTCGTACTATGATCATTTGATGAGGCGGTAGATTTATTTCATATCAGCTGCTTTGCGCTGCATAATTGATGCGCCCAGGAAACAGTTACGTCTATGGCAAGACCCTTCCAGTTCCTGACGTTGGGATGATATCGATGAAGCCCAGACGTCATTTCTTCTCCCATTGAAATGTGGACAGAAAAGTTTAATATATATCCCCTTTTAATCGTGTCCCAAAACGAGCAAGTTTCTGTTAAGTGTATGAGTATTACACGACGTCAACCCTTGGTAGAAACAGACCAGATACAAACAGCGGTGTTCGTCCAGCAGCAGAGGTCAATCTAGGCCAGCAATGTAGAGTGCACGGGGTCATTGGAGTATGGACATCTGAGACAACGGTCAATTCGATCGCCACGGGTGGACTGGTTTCTCTGGGTGACTGCGCTGATCATGAATAACTAATACGCTATTTTGAAGAAGTGCTCATATATATTATATATAATAATGCTAACTGTATCTGGTAATTGCGAAACTTTTGGAGTACAATTTCATGCGCATGCTAAAATTTAATATAAGGGATTTGTAAACAAAACCTTGAATTGAAAATAGGTTTGTACTCAAAATAGTTTCGTAACATCGCTGCCAAGAATCAATGCGGTCTAATACGAGGTCATTTAGTGCCATTGATTATGATAATTTTTTTTTTCGTAAGTTGGCAATCTTGTACCCAATCCCTTTCTATTGTGAATACAATATGTTTAAACTAATTATTATGATATACTACTTACAATGTACCACACTCATATTAATAACACAGCACATTTATTAAATTATTGACATATGTCTACATATATATGCACATACACCTTTCTATAGAGAAAAGTACGTACCAATGGATGGAATGCATTTCCACCCATAAGAACAGACGCGCATTTATGCCGCATGAGCACGTGACAGTGCGTGTTGCTATACGTCGGAATGTTTCGTGTCACATTGCCACCCCCAGTAATGATAGCTCAAATATATTTAAAATAAAACACGTTTGCCGGATTTTCATCTGGTATATTTATTTAAAAAATCGTATTTTGTATTTCGTAGGATTTCCAAACCCCAAACCACCGACACCGACAACCCAAGTAATATCTAAGTTGTAGAAATGTTTCTTTAAAGAAAGATCCGTAAGGGTGTGCAAGCTTTGAATAAGTAAACGAAGCGTTCTAACATTATTGTCTAAAGTCACTTCCATCAAATACATTAAAGTTTTTCATTACGTTCAACATTTCGTAACGTGACCTAATTGTCGCTTCTGTCTGATATATTTTTAAACACATGGCTGGCTTTCATCAGTAGGTTTTTATTGTTATCATTGGTTGACGTGATTTAGAAGGTAGGGTTGATTGGCGATCGAACCATGATAAAAGCAGTAATGGTCTTACTTGTTTATTTATGTTTCAGTAAGCATGTCTTTTCCTTCGAGACACTCTTCGACGTCATTGACGACACGATATGAATATATCTATCATGTAAAGCTTGCACATCTCTTTAGATAAGGATAGCTGAACAAAGAACAATAAGATAATTTCTACTTAGTAGGCGAGGAACACTTGAACACATACGGAAATGCGTAATGCATTATTCCTTTGTAAATATGTCTTCGCACTGTATAGCGATCTCTTGTATTAATATTGCAAAGCACTTTCATTTGAAGATGTCACCAGGATAGTGGGGCCAATCCAGTAGATCTACACGGGCATAATGATGCATATATTAGTTAAATAATGCAGCCATAATTGAAATGGAACCCTCTCTGGACTTCCCATGTTCTTTAATGGCAAATATCGCAATATATAGATACACACGCACTCACATCAGAACAATACTACTAATATAACAATCAGATGGTATGTCAATGTTATATTAATTGTTTATAGACCGGAAGTCCAACGTCATAGATGTCTTTAGTATTTGTGCTATTGTCTTGAAACCTTTTCCGAAGCTTGCGCCATTGCTTCGCATGAAAAACGTCATATTTCCGGTCTTAACCGGAAGTAGTTTGACCTAATTCCATATACACCTACTAGTATATGTTTATACATTCTATTACAAAAGGATATTAAGCAGACTGTATAGTAAAAGTGCCCACTAAAATGGTACCGCCAACAAATGTATTGGTTGTCATAATGTTGACATACTTGTGTACAATGATTCTGGAACACACAGATCTATGCGTAACACCATCGAATTTTGAAATTATTCACTAAAGGTCCTCATAAGATAAACCACCATTGTGGGTAACAAAAGCACAGCTCTCTATTAGACATAATTCATATAATGTCCAAAGACCACCGTGCACACGATATATCACATACAACACAACAGATGAACTGATGAATCTTTCTCTCACAGAGCTTCAAATCTGGAGAAGATCTCGGTGCCAGTGCAAATATTCTTATCAAAAATCACATTTTACCGAGATGTCCCCATTCATCATTTTCTCCCCCTCCCCATTCCCCCCCATCACGATCATAAGACGCCCGACTTATGGACACAGTATACATGTATTTCTGCCGTAATGAATCGATAAAATATGTCTGGCGCTTCAGGAGTCTTGGATATTTCATAGGAGTAGGTTCCAGAGGACGATCCGTGATATTTGGGCGGCCAGACTTATGAAGAGATGAAATAGGACTCTGGCTAAGAACATAGAATATGGCAGTCCGATTGCTGCATAGCGTGTCCGAGTCACACTATTATCCATCTCGGAGCAAATAGGATATTTGTATGGCTATACGTTGATGGATCCTGCGATCACATTCTGATGCGGAGGGCGGTTACTCGTCGCGAACACTGGCCAAGCCCTATCACGCTGTAGTTTATGATTGAAGATTACTTTAATATGGAGCAACAGTAAGAGGCTTAATTCTTCGCAGTCTCAATTTCTAACTACATTTCTGGCTTAGCGGATGATGAATGGCCATTGGTGTTTAGTGTCTTCGTGACGTCGAACTTCATGATTTATGGCCCGTCCTTCCTTCCGTAATATAGATCTAGATATCGTGATTATATCAGTTATTAGGACCATTGATTGCTTAATAATCAAAATAGGATGGAGGATAATGTCTATGGAAGGATGGTATTTAAAAATGGTTAGGAACCTTTATGTAGTATTGTTCCAGATAACTAAAAGATAATTATTTTACATAAATCGATAGATGTCAATAAACTAGGTAAAGTTACTATTGAAACAATTTATGTGTACAAAATGTAGTAAAAACGGGAAAATATGGTCCGAGCTGACATGATGGTCGGAATTTAGTTCTGACCCAGGGTGTTTAATGTTATAGTGAGCTGTCCAGAAATTGTATAAAAAACGGGCAAGTAAATTATTTTAATTTCGTTATATGTCTTTATAAATAGTCTCCTACTATCAGGTTCTGCCCCAATGTTGTAACTCTATATCATTCACAGAGATAATAAAGAATTCCTAATTTCTGATGGTCATCAATGACTCTTCGGTTCTTCTAGAATATGATATTCCTTGGACTATACAGTACATGTATATTAGACCAAAGCGTGTCAACTCCTCCAGTTTATGGAGGCATCTATTTGCGACTGTAATTAGCAGTGCGAGTGTTTCTAGTGTGTGTGAAGTCACGGGGTGCTGTCAAAAACGTGTGTGAGTTGAGCGCTGCCCCCCATCGGGGAGTGTGTCATCTGTTTTGTTTCTAAATTAGTCAGAGTGTTCATTTTTCTGCCGGTTTATCGTATTTTAGATTGCACTTCATTATACTCGTGTTGTTGAGAGTCAACGGGAGCAGTGTTTCCCAAGTGGGTGATGACAAAAGTGTCATGTAATTATTTTTCTTCAAAAGATGTCCAATCCTTTAAAAATTGTCGTCTGCTTATTCATACAGTCGAAGACAAGAAGAGGATCCGCGTGGCACGTGACCCGCGTGCAGCACGAGCTCAGCACGTGCGGAACATGTCGGACCGGCCATCCTTTTGCGTCTGTTCACGAGAATCTCGGCCAAACTCATCTCCCACATGTCCAGTCGAAATAAGAATGGCCAGAAATGGCACCGCAAGCTGATTAATCAGTGTTTGATATGCAAACATCAATTTCGGCAGCCAAAATCAGCCAAGTCGCGTTTTGCATTGTAGATCATGGTAGAAGGAAATCCATAAATTCACGTTGAATAGCGGCCTATTCTCGCTCGACTGCTTCTTCAATGCAACCACAAGTCGGACCCATCAGCTCGCGCTAGCAGCACGCACACATCATGAACACTGTTTATTTCATTTATTCAAATTTGTATCTGTAGCTAGTCGGAATAAAAGCTTCAAAATCGGTTTTCCTGTGGCTGTAGCGGGTTATTTGCGAGTCTGGCGCGACGATGGCGCACGGGAAGTACGAATCCCGACGAAGGAAGTGCGCTTCACAAAACGAATATTGCTAGTCATATTCACGGGCAGTCATCGCAAGTGTTTTGGGACGGAAGCTGCAATGACGAGGGTGACAAGTTTTAATTTGGGGCCCAGTGAGCGACCTGGCCCTGCTGACTTTATAATTACAAGGTTGATCCCGATAGGAGTAGAGGTCAATAGCTAACGAGTCGCTTGAAAACTGATCTCAATGCCTTCACTCCCCCCTTCCTCCTCCTCCTCCTCCTCCCTCCCTTCTCGCACCAATGTCCATGCTATCATTTCTTTATGACGAGCGTGCACTGCCTGTTAAAGAGAACAGTCGCATCAAACCATATTGCAGAAGTATCTTTTCAAAGAAGTCGACTCGGGGAACATTAATGGAAATGCTCCTAAAACATCAGCCAAGTGTTTCCCTGCTCTCTGACAGATGAAATTTTAAAACAGTTTGCACTCCTTTGTGGATTGGTGGCGTTTGTTTGGGATGAGATCTGGTTACACTAACGGCAATATTATGATACCCTTTCAATAGATAATCTTGAAAGAAAAAATGCACATATCTGTCGATGATGGAAGCCAGCAGGCAACGATGTTTCTCATCGCCGAGGCGAAGATCAAAGCGATAAGCCGATACAACAAGACGCGGACCTGGGAGAGAGCAACCTCAAATGTCAAAGCACTCGGAATTGCAATCATAATGCTCCGTATTTACCATTATACATACCGTCTATATTGTGTATGCTTCTAATAGGGAAAGCTGCTGGGAAAGTTATTGTCTGAAAATACCAAATAGCTGGCCCAGTCGCATCGTGCTTTCCCCTCCTAACCCTCGTATAAGAATGAATGGCTTTTAGATGGAATTCATATCTACGCATTCCTCAAGACGTACCAGACAGACCTATTGTGTGAATTATGTCAAATCTGGGCTATTCCGCCCACAGAATGTCTGCGTCAAATCCACATTTATCCCACTTTTAAAACACAATTTCTTAGGAGCTTTACATTTCTCCCAGAATCAGAACAATAGCAACACTAATGTAATGTATTGTATTGTATTAACCATATATGTTATATGTTGTTCGATGGAAAACCTCAGAAATGATGGGTTGGGGTTTGGCCAGGGATTGGGATTATGATTGGGATTGGGATTATGGTTGGGGTTGTAGGCAGGAAGGGCTATCTTTTTAATTCACAAAAGTGCAGACGGTTTACTATATAATACTTGTGCATCCAAATCTGGCATATTAGGACATCAATACATTGAAAAACATTTTACATTGACATGAATTGTGCTGATATACTAATTAAATCAGTTGTTCTGCGCAGCTAGATTGATTACCTGTCTACTGACATATGCGCGTGTACACACGCATGCGCACGTGTACAAAACAAAAACACATGTTATGGGTATATCTCTGATCCAATCTGATTAAAAAGAAATATTCGGACAGCTTTAACACGAATTTACGTGTTCCGTGACGACTTGACAACTTCATGTAACCTTCACAGACACCAAATCCACAGCAGTTCCGGGGTATCGTTTCTCCAAGCTCTCGTAGCTACTACGAAACCATAAGCACTATCATAGCGATGCCTTATACACGGCGATCATGAACTTACGTTAGTGATTATGAGAGCTTCGTGAAACGCTACACAGGCCAATATAATTCCATGGAATCGTACACCGTTAAAACTATATGGTGCATTCTTCTATTATTCAGAAGCTAGCTGGCCTTACTAATGTATCATCTATGCTGGAAGAAAGTTATATTGTAGGTTTTAAATAACGAGAATAACCAGTATACGTATACTGGTCACGGGCCTATTTCAGGCGATAATAGGCCCGTAACCAGTACAGTATATATTTTTTCAAACCGACTCTCGTACTGCACGACGTAATGTAAGGTAACCTGGCTTAATTGTAATATTATCCACATACATAGCTAGGGTTGACTAAATATAATAAGGTTGGCTTTATTTACTTATAGTTATGACATCGTTTTGTGCAGGAGGGCCCCGGCCTGTGTTTCACGAAAGGGTCGTATATCGCAGTCCGGGCGTATATAAAAGTTTACGGCATTCCCTGCTATAGGAAAAGCACGGCACAGGCACCGATTTACGCCCGGACTACACTACGACCATTTCGTGAAACGCAGCCCCGGAGTCCTTAACCATTTCCCTGCTGGATTAGACACATACACAGCTCTTTAGGGCATCTCTGGTTGCCTCCAGCATGGAAAGGGTTAACGGAATACCAATGCTATATCAGTCCCTGTACATATGGACCGTTGTTATTTCTTCTATGCAAAGAATGCTGCAAATACTATCTGCGCGGTAACAAAAAATTGGACCTATTTCAGAGTATACTATTTAATTGTAACGCCGACTGACGTAGTTAGTGATCAATTACTTATATGAATAACGATGTGTCCTAATTTTTATATCGTATTACCACATTGAGATAACTCTCGTAAGCTCTCGTGTGGTCTGCTTACATTACCCCGTATCTATAGCTGTCATCTTCTATACCACTGTGAATCTCCAGGCATCATTCCTATTCACAAAGTGCGAACAAATTGTAGCGATGACAAACCGTAATGCTAATTTGATTCCAGCCCGACTCGACCCCGCTCGCAGAACTTGTCCAATTTGTTTATTCGTCCAGTCCAGTAGCCCAAATATTAATTAGGCAATTTTCTCTCAATTCTGTCCGGCCTAAGAAAAGAAATTTATCAACAGAAGGTTGGTTATTACAGAAATACAAAGCAGTTAATCACGTTTCTCGAACGGAGAAGTGTGCTACTGGGTCAACGGTCAATCTCATAACTCTTTTAACTTGGGAAGAAGATGTCGGCGAGGTCAGCTCATCTTAGTCCGGGTCGGGCGCCATTGTTGTAGTCACTTCGAGGAAACCCACGAAACAGAATGTTTATATTTAATGTTTTAATAGGAATTCTTTTAAATGCGTTAATGAATGAGTTCTGATTTTAATGATGTTTTAATCTAGTGTTTTAATGATATAATCAGCAATATGGTTAAAGTAACTAAGTGTTGTAGAAATACCTACACAGCTTTAATTGACTAACATTCAAATATAAATAAAATGGAATTCATTTTCAACGTATTGAAAACCATATTTGCTATACAATAGTGACTTTGTGTTATAGCGAGATAACCAGGTTGCACCACACTGGTTATAAGACACATAAACAACGGCTGGCGCAGATCGATGAATAAAACAGTAAAAATAACTATATCATATAAGCGTAGCTTTATTCATAGAAACCGATCTTCACCGTCTTCCGGGTTTTAGTTGTACGCAATACAGGACAGCTTTATCCAGCTCGCATAGGACTACTGTGGAACGACTCCTATACGATTAGCAGTTACAAGTGATGTCGCTTATCTACAGTTTCATTAAGAGGCATAGTAAAGAAGAAAAAGGGAAACAAATGGGACAAAAAAGGAGAAAAACAAACCAGTTTTATTTCGTTATGTAACAGCCCATAGCAGCACACGCCAATCGCAGAAACTCCCCCGCCGCCGTACGGCGCGGATGTATCTCTTCGCGATGTAGTTCCAGAGATAACGCCACCTAGCGACACGAGGGCACACTAAGTGGCGGGAGGGGAGGCGATTAGACCGGGAGTTGACAACAAAATTAAAACTATCTGGATTTGTTTCCTTCTCCGGCGCTTGTGACGGCAACCACTTGCGTTCGTCTCGGGCACTTTTAGTCTCGTGATGATATAAAGCTGTCTGCAGACGAATACTACATGTTGTTTTACAATCGCGATTTGGAGAGGGTAACTAGATATATTATGACCTTCGTGTGACCTTCAGACACGTCAATAAGGCGTTGCACGTCTGTAGGTATCTTACTAAATTGAGTACAGTAAAACATTGTTTTAAACTTGATTAAAAAATAACGGAAGACTTAGACTAGAGCGGTCTGTATCGTATGCATCCACCGTTCACAAAACTAATGAAAAATAGCGAATCTAATCGTATTTTTACAACATAAATTTAATAATGAATAAAAAAATGTTTACATACATGTATTTGAATGCATTATTTTGAGATTGGTACGTATGGGTACATATATTACGTAAAGATACAAATGCATATACTCTCTTAAGTATGAACATAACGAAAGAAAATATGCCTCGTTTACATATGATATAAGTATCTTATATATATAGCCCTGAAGACGTTAATGAACACAAAGTTTTCATGATCAGAATATCGTGAAACAATACATATTAATTCACCTACATTTATTTGTTCGATTTACTGACGATTCTTGTTAAAATATATCTAAATTCTGCTTACTAGTATATTTAAAGGTATACAATCTCAATTTGTTGACATGGAAATAACCATAGAAATATGTTAAAACATGAAAACATTGAAAATCAATGGGACATGCGGAACATATAGCTTGTTGACCAATATACTTATATATAGACAGATAAAACGTACGTTGAGGTAAAATACGTTTTACCATAAAACATGTCAATAAACCGCGATTGCAAATCTTTAAAGAATATAAACTTCTTTCTTTTTTGTTTGAAATAAACTGACATGTCCACTAGACATACTTATTCGGTTTTCATTTCCACCAGAACCATGTCCTAACGTTACCGTTGTCACATTTATATATCTGTCTGTCTCTCAGTCTTTATATTCGAAATCAAACTCTTGATATATACATTTGGCCATTAACGTGAGCCATACAAGTACATTTGGGGGGAAATTGTGACGGATACTTGGTGTATTGGATTAGCAAGCGGAAGAGGGGCCCATTTGATTAAGACTAGGGAGACTTCATTTCAGTCGGAGCTCCCAGACAATGAGAGAACTCCCAGACAACATGCGTGTTTGGTCCAATTCAGATATCTTGTACAATTAATTACTTTATGGTCAGATCCTTCTGTTATCAACGACCAAATTGTTGAACATAATTTACTGTTCTCATAGGGCGGACTTGAGATAGACGGATTTCTGCTGCCAGAACAGAACCTTATTTCAGCATGTGAGGTACCACTGGAATATGTATACAATAGGCGGAGGTGTTGCCTTTGCCAATAGAAGGCTATGAAGGATGGACACTTCTAACGGGGGGAAGGTGAAAGAAGGGAAACATGTGTACGGCGTTTGAATTCTGAAAAAACTCAACTCTTCTATAGGGTGTTTAGACAATTACTTATGCTTGTCAATGTCAAGAATGAATTACAGTTTGTATGACATATTTAAAGGCGGGCAAATGTAAATACCAATAGACTGAACTATAATTCGTTGTATGCTATTTCTATATGGTAATTTTCGGCAAATGTACTTGAATCTATATATCAATGGTCATTGGCTTAGTATTATTTGGTAAGTGTCATTTCCTTGGAGGTAGAATGACCGAATAGCCCTTCATCTCTACCATTTATAGTTAAAATAAGAACGGTGGGCATTGAACTTTATATGTGTGACTACGTATAGCAACGACATTGGTTCTCACATGCTGCTAAAACAGAAGGGAGGGTAAGCCGGACAGCAGTAATATTATATAACACTATATCAAATACAATCTGTATTACTGTGTATGCTGTATACCCTTGTCAAGCTCAAAGTAAAATTCAGCTTTGGTAAATTTCGACGTCTTCTAATATTGGACAAAACCAATGAAAAACCGACAGACCGCTACAATAACAGGTTATTCAGCATATCTGTCAGTGCCAATGGTTTGTGTCAAGCTTATAATATCATTCAAAGCGTACAGGTTATTCGGCATATCTGTCAGTATCAATGGTTTGCGTCAAGCTTATAACATCATTCAAAGCGTACTAGTACAGAAAATGCACACAGAAACATACGTATAATTGTTAAGTCTTTCGTTATATGAACTTTAAGAGTTTTGAGGACAAGATAAACACTCTATCAGCGCTCATCTAACTAGTGTATTGTGACTACACGTAATGGACTGAAGAGTAAGAAAAAAGATGGCGGCTATTTCAAGAACATGATTAAATTGTATTGAAGCGTTGTAGCGGCGTACAATTGAAATTGATACAAGGTTTCCCTGGTCAGAACTAAGTTAGGCTCCCGCCTGCGTAGGATACGGGGTAGATGGGAGGCGGCACAATGCTGATAAATGTGACCCTCCGTCTCCGCCCTGTAGGATCTGGTGCAGTTTGCACTAACAATAACGTCCTCGTTACATTTCGGGATCATCGGTAATTTAATTGGGCATGCGCCGGATTCCACCTCTGTCCGGACCGCTTCACTACATATCGATGGTAGGTGAGAAACGAAATTCGTCAAGATGGAATAATTCCCTATTGTGAAGATTAAAAATTAATGCCTCTGAATACGTAGGACTTTCTCCGTGATGGAAGTAATTAAATTTGGAGCTTTCTCCACGTCTTTCTGAGCAATGGAATTCAATATTTTCTTTGTAAGATAGCGGCCGGAATTCGGGGATGGGGCAGCTAGGGTTTCTATCGTTGTTCGAACCTTAGTTGTGACTAATGCACGCAATTGAATTCGGTCGTAGTTCCGATTGACTTTAGTAACTTAATATGCGGCCTTTCGAGCCGTTTTGGACATTTCCGATATGAGAAGGGATCTATGGAGAGTTTCTATATAAAGAGAGCGGGGGCATTTGCCTCACCCCATAGGCTTAATGTACAAGCTGCTTTCATCTCTACTTTCAGAATCGAGGCGGAAAGTGGCAGAGAATCAAGATCTTGAGACTTCCTCGCCATTGATGCCGAGTTGTTTATTAATTATAGGTTAATCAGGGGGGTCAAGCGCTCCAATGTAAGGGGAAGCATGGGTGATTTAACCAAGAATATAGCAATATGCGTCCGCTGAGTGGAATTTCAATATCTCTCGCGCTCATGTCATCTTGACGCAGACATAACACGCACAGCCCCGCCACGAGGAGACGGGGCGTAAAAATTGGATTTTCATATGGTGTCTAAATTTACATTGTAACCAAGACGGGAGATGAGTTTTTGAGCGACTGCTTCTTGTTCCATTCAGAGTAATATTGTAAGGTTTTAATACAAATACTGGTGAGAAGAAATTTCCTGCCCATAGCGCATGAGTTGTCCATCGCGCATTGTGACCAAACGTCATCGGCAGGGTAATGTGATTTTCTCGCTGCGTTGCACCCCGCACGCGAGATTACACCGGTTCTCGTCACCCCGGTCTCCATCGCCCGGCACGTTCCCGTGCACGCTTGGTAGAACTTTCACACTTTTACCCTTTCAAAAATCATAACAACTCCAATGTTGTCGCTTGCTTTACTCAGAGACAGCCCCAAGACATGGAATCGGTGAGAATTTGTCAAAAACTAACTGCCAATTCACTTGGCACTGAACTATACGTAGTGCGACCGGCTGAGACTGTGTCGAGGCTAGATTTTATTCCCTGCAACGCCGCGCTAATTTACGTTTTTATTTCCTGCATTATTGATCCCGTAAGACAAGACAGCAAATTGACAAAGTGACATTTTGTAATTTAGACAATTTCATCAAGCAAGTTCATTTCGGGACTGTGTTGATTAAAGATTGGGGGAGGCACGCTCTACAGCAGGGTCGCACAGTAGCTAGGACAGTGTGAGGAAATTACACACTTCGCGGGAAAGAAAAAAAGTCACGCATTTATAAAGATTTGAACAGTAGACAGTTGCGAAAAAAGTTATTTCTTCACGATTTTTGAAATTAAAACAAAGGTTTCTAAGGATGTCAAGAAATTGAAATACTTGTGAATTCTGCCTAGGAATTCTTCTTCGTGTCTATTTTTTTCTCCGGGAGAGTTCCAATTATTTTGGTGCATACAGAGACTCACAAGAGACATTATCTAGAAGGTCAGTCAGTAAGCCCAAAAGAAGGATCGAAACAAAAAGATGTGCATTGTGTAGGATTATTTCAGGGTCTCATCACTCTTAATGCATACATAACTAGTCGTGAAGAAGTTAGTATTGATCCCCTTTCAAGAATACTGAAATTGATCGATACTGATGTCAAATAATGTTCAAATATGTATAAAAAAATGTATAAAAGAATACTGCGTTCAAATAATGTCAAATATAGTTTTAAAATAAATGTGTTGAAATAATGTGCTAATGCGTTCGCAAAAGATGGCACGTACGTTGAATAAAAGTAATTCTTTTAACAATGGTAAACTCGGTTCCATTATATACCTACATACGCTTCATTCTTAGAGTGCACGTGTGTCCATTTGCGGCTCATTACGACTATTGGCATCTTTAGCTTTGAGAAAGTTAGGTTATTAATAACAGCATTAAGGGAATATTGCGTTCTACCAACTCCTACATACTTCCTTATATCCTATATTCCTAACAAATCCCGGATGCGTTTCCCGTCCGTACACTCAGTATATAATGGATTCGCAACAACAGTGTCATTTGTTAAGGAAGGAAGCCACTGTCACTTTTGGAGTAGTCACGTAGGGGGCGCCATTCGTCATCGCGCCCCCTGGTGAGCGTGTATGGAGATATTTTACAAAATGTGCAATTACAGACCCGAGCCCCCTAATCAATACGCAGCATCCTGCATGATCCTCATTTAAGCTGTCTCGCTGACCTCTTGTCACTTCAAGCGGAGGTCACGCATTCGGAACTTACAATAATAATCAGTTTTCTTTCGGCGGTCTTCGGATGTTTCCGACAGTACACCTGGCTTAAACTGGTTCCATATCGGATGCATATAGATCGAACCTTTACCTATGTGTAGACCAGAACCCGGTCACTCGAGTCCACCAAAAAAGATGTCTAGATACCAGGAAGCATGTTGCATTGACTAATGTCAAAAGTGACATCTATGCTCTTCAACTATTTCTTATTTCATTAACATATCATAAAGTACATACTTATTTATGTGAAGTTGAATCTGTGACTTCTCATACGTGTACTTTTGATATTTTGTTGTCTGGTAGGCTATCGATCATTTAGAACATTTTAAAAAAAATCCCTAAAATTAAAGCATTCATATATATAGAAATATACGTGTTTTCCCGTTTGTAATTATGAAAAAAAATCAAATGGCATAAAAGATAATTTTATACTGTAATAGAATTTACTCTGACGTCAGAAACTATTTCTTGCATCCCATGTTCACGGCACTCAGCGCGGGAGCGTTCATTGTACAGCGTTGCCGTCATTTCCAGTTGCGTTGATGGAGGCTGACAGGATACGGTTATTACATTTGACCTGCCATCATTACTTGCTCTCATATAATACATTTCTTTCAAAATATAATATCTTCACATCCCTCGATCGTTAAAGCAAATAACTCGAGTTGGCCTCTTCACGCGCAGCGCGACCTGGCGGTCAATCAATGAGAGAGTTACGGCGACGGCAGAGCTCTCTAGAAAGCAGCGTCAATAACGCTATATATCATGTATGGAATGATCGCCAATTACTCATTTCCGAAATAATGCTGTTGAAATGAGCATTAGGTCGTGTTATCCCTTTTCATACCGATAGACGGATCGATGGATCAGCGTTTATTTCATGTCATAAGCGGCAGGGAGTTATGATAGCGGTAATAAAGTATAAACTATCGGCGTTTTTGATTTCTTGTTGAGGGCCGGTTATGGTAGTCGAGAGCGTATGATATAGGGACGGGGGACCTTTAAGAACGGGAAAGATTGATGGAGAAACGATAGAATCATATGCTAATGGTGTATGCCATAGCAGAAAAATAGGTTCTTAATAAACACATGATTATCAACGACGTTGATAAGGCCGTGTCTGATGATTTATCTTACTAATGATGTAGCTTTAATTTTTTTGAATAATGTGTAATATGATTGAGGGAAGTTAAACAACAAGGAAAAAAACAACCACCAAAAAGTAATCATATTTTCGATTAAGTTTTATTCTTTAAGAAAATATTGATTTTGAATAAGAAGAGGGATACTAATTGCAATGCTATTTTAAAGTTGTATTTGTACTTAACTGTTCTAAACTAGTTTTAAACTACATTATGTTAAAAACATACAATCACAAACCGTGATAATATTATGAGTGAAAGAATCTTGAGTCTAAACCCCAAGTAAAACGAAAAGAAAAGAAAAACAATCACGGTTTGTTGATATCCTATGTTCACGTAGGTAAACGTATTTTACCTGAACATATGATAAGTTTAACAATTAATTTTTTTTTTTTGTACATTTGTTGCTGCGATACAAACCTATCTTACTCGTGAACACAGGATATATCCACAGGATTATTTATGTTATAAGATCTCATAAAAAATGCGTTAACGATTGGTTTTGATATTTCTTTCAAAATCAAGAACATTTAAATTAGGAATTCACGTATATTGGATTGAAACGTGCAGGTGGTACTGTAAAAATATTTGATGACAAGCCACACGATAAGAATCCATCGAAAAAAATGGAATTCAATGGTGTCACCGTTTTACTATCGACTGGTAATTCTATGGTACCATTGGTAAGCCTACTATGGAACATCGCCCGTTGGTATAGGAAATACCGTGATAAATTCGGGGCCCTTTCTGAATTCAATTTTGAAAAATGACAAAATTACCCTTCCTTACTATGTTATCCTATCGATTGCAGCTATCGAAAGATTATTTTTATTTCGCAACTCACGCGAGGTGACCCCCTCAAATTGGCCCAGAATTCGCCTAGCCCCGCGGCGCCTGTTTTGCAGGACATTTCGCTTCATTAACAACTAGTGACTGCTCCGGCCAAAAGAATATAATTCTATATAACCCCCACTCTGCTCATTTTATTGGTCTTAAATATAGAGTCAAGACGCTAATATTGAAAAGCAGAGCCCATTTTGTTTCAACGCAACACGGCCCTTCCTATCGTTGCTTGTTAACTGTATAAACTCGGAGAAACGTGAGTCGGGCCAACGTATAATGTAGGATTGTCGATAATCTTATATATTAGACGTCTTGCTGCGTGCTCCCCGCAGGCAAGATATGAAATTTATCAAATACCTACAATTAGAAGGGGGAATATGATTGGCGCGCGGATGTTATTTCATGCAATTGTCCCTCCTTGACCAGTGATTTCTGATTTGGGTAATTTGAAGCCGTGCAAATATGATTATAGAGGGACGATAGCATTATGTCTCCTGATTGCACACCACCATAGTCAAACCGGATGAATTTGGGATAAAACATCGATTTATGGTATTTTTTCACTCCCGGAATGTCTGTTGTTTAAAACGTCAACGTCCTACTTCATACGACCTAAGGTTTTATAACGTTATACTTTCCGACCGAAATTAGCCCACATGAGTATCTCGAATTTGATATTACTTTCGCACCTTTTAAATGTTTTCTTTGATATTAAAGCAAAATTGCTTTTGATTGCATAGTTTCGAGGCATATTGTCCGATTTAGATTTCAATTGATGGCTTTTGGTGACATTACATCACAAGATGTGTGAAGGGTTTTCTTTATCGGTGTGAACCAAATTTGAGGAAACACGCCCTCATGCCCCCCTCCCCCCTCCTCCAAGTGGTAATTGAATTGGTTTGACTTTAAAACACCACATGACTGTATAGCTTTAATGATTAACTCTCTTTAAATCTCTAGCACACCAGAAGTGGCTCTTTAACGCTCTTCTCATTGCGCACAGATAGTTAGACATTGTTTCAATCAGTCCCTCTCCATTGAGAGCCATATTTGAGACTAACCTTAAAATAGTTTAATATCGATTAATTGAAGTAGGGAATCAATTATCTAAACAATCGGCTTTGATCGGGAATCTCCGGTCGATAGCGACTAAGGGTCGGAAGCCACTTGTTTTCTCAGATTTGTAGCAACTGAAATCTCGACGAGCTAAGGAAACAGCTGAAGGATGAACTAAGATGAGCAATGCTATTCTCAATAATATTTTCTTTTGTCAGCGATATCTTCTTGATATTGAATCAAGATGCCTTAAAAATCCGTCGGGGGTCTTTAGACTGGTTTCTTGACTGTGCTACGCACGTTCGCTCTTGCTGACGGTAATTCTGGTCAGCGCGGTTGACCAATAACAATCATTCCCCAAAACAATCACCATTCCTTGGCAGGAACATCAACGTCTGTGTCGGCCGATGAACATCTGTAACTGGTATAATAGCAAGTGTTGGAAATGGTCTCGGAAATGGTTTTATTAAATGATTTCATTTCATGTTTTGAATGAATACTCTCTCAGGTACAAATGCATAGCAGTTCTGAAATACCCAATTAAAATTAAACGAACATTAAAATTATATACATGCACGATGACGATATTATCAGAAGTAGGTTATTGTGTATTAATTATATTTAATAATAATATTTAATAATAATAATGCATAGCAGTTCTGAAATACCCAATTAAAATTAAACGAACATTAAAATTATATACATGCACGATGACGATATTATCAGAAGTAGGTTATTGTGTATTAATTATATTTAATAATAATATTTAATAATAATAATGCATAGCAGTTCTGAAATACCCAATTAAAATTAAACGAACATTAAAATTATATACATGCACGATGACGATATTA
>JAUTBZ010158545.1:0-11132 GCA_032361785.1 Lepetodrilus galriftensis | reverse complement strand
ACATTGTATAAGCATCGGCATATGAAAATAGTTTGTATTTCTTTATAGATATAAGCTTATAACTACATGGCTTATTAATACGGAAATAAAGCCTCTTTTATTTATTAAAGGTATACTATTAAAGGTATAATGGACAAATGAATTTCGATCTGAGACTAATTACGCTTGATTTATCCACCCAAAAGTTGTATTTACTGATGTAGGCCTCATATAATTATCAGTGATTACTGTTTCATATGAATATAGGTATAGTTTCGCTATTTATCGTGTCTTTGATGCATCAACTGAACTATGAAGGAGAAAACGTTGCCTGTGCGTATTATGTTTAAGTCTTACCACTGAATTATGTCCCTTTGCATTGACATAATGAAGCAAATAACAATACGACCAAATTCAGGTTGTCTATCAGTAGACTGTGCAGCGGGTTGCAATGGCTATTTGTCTACCAAACAGCGGTGGAAAGGTTTTTGGAAGTACAAACATGATTGTCAAGTTAATGTGTTTAAACCTAAAGTATGCAAATATGAGTTGAGTTGTGGTAGGCCTATAATGGTGTATATAAAACAACGCGTGACATACCTCTATCCAATACAACCAAACATAAATGCGATAATTACGTGTACAAATATTCATATCACGGCAGCAGCGGTTGGAAAAAAAATATTACAACCGAGCCCCGGTCTCCCCTATGTCAAGTTAATGGTTGCAATTTTGTAGCTAAGAACTAGTCCAAAACAACCATAATTATCTGTGATAAATTATGACTTTAAACAGTTTGAAGCGAATTTAAGCCCAGGGCATACTTTCGAAAAGGGTAAGCCTAACTAAAAATAAATAGGCTATTAATTAGGTCTACTTTTTTATACAGACTTAGAAGATTGTCACGCGGACGTTTCGAATAGAATATTCGTACCGAAGTATTGTAGGGACCCATTAGCCTACACCACTATTTTTGTTGGAAATAATTTAACCTAGCTACAAAGAAGCATTTTAATGATTTACGTTTGAAAAAATTGCAAATGCCTTTATTTTTCATGAGGAATTATATGTAGCCTACTAAAACAAAACAAAAAACATGGGCTTAGATAAGTGCAGTTGGTAGGCCAGGCCTACTACAATCTTGATATAGCAATATATATAGGCCTAGGCCTACGTACATTATTAAAGTTCTATACCTACTAGCCGCCAAAATATGAAATGTCAATTTAAATCTATACATGGGCGTGATTTCTCGCTTACAAACATATTCTAAACAATTGCTTATCTTTATTTTACATAATCACAATACATATTGCTTTTACTTATATTATTATCGTATTTGTGGTGAATAAACATATGCATGATGCGAACATACACTTATTGAAATGGCGGGAAATGTCCAAATGCAACAGTTTTAAAGGGCCGATTCACTCGTGTGTCAGAACGCTAGGCACATATTTCCAACAACATAAATAAGACACATATTACAAATGCAAAAGTGTTGTTGTCTAATTAGGCGTTCATATATCTAGTATGCATTGGATACTATTGCTTTGGTAGAGATGTGAAAATCAACTCGGTTATCAAATATAAATGGAAAACGAAAGGACGGTGGCGTTTACATATGTAATACTGTTTACCATTGGCCAAAATTTGCTTAAACTCGAAAGAAGTTCGTGAATTAACCAATAGCGGGAACGGTTATGAATGATCATGGCGATCAGCCGGATCCTCAAACTGATATTCCGGCGCCGACCCCACATGGGCTGGTTGACATCCGAAGTCTTCAGCCAAAAAAAAAAGCATTATTCATGTGCGATTTCATGATAAATATATGTTTAAGAACGAGTTTGTGTGTTGTTAGTTAAACGTGATACCATGGATTTAATCGCAGTACTAGAGAAAACGGTGTCTCCAGGTTTGTTTCCGCAATTTCAGCGATATTTGAAAACGCTTCACGTGTTCCACTGTGATCTTGACGATTATTCGAAAAATACACAAATGCATACATACTTTCCCACTAGTATTATCATAATCGTTTATTCTCATCCATATTTCAGTCACCTCTGAACTTGAATCGGCTCAACAATTTCTAGAAAGTGCTGCACAACAGAATTTAGTAAGTAGATTCACACGAATCTCGAGAAACCAAGATGGCGGCTCTTTCGAGCATGCACGATAAAACTAAGTCCAATATCCCTAAAGTTTTAGATAGGGATACATTGTCGTTAATTGTGTCTCTTATCATCCATGCAGTGTTTACCTGCTACGAATCCTCCTAAATTTCAAATGATATTGAGTGTTGACTAGTTTTAAATGTTCTTGGAACTTGGCCATAATATTGGCAGATGATCTGTCGCCAGCTGGTCGAAGAGAACATAACATGTAAGGGTAATCTTTAGAAGCTATTTTAAAAGGTTTTACATTGTAACTTAGCTTTTAATCTAGAACTGCTTTCATAGGGTTACAGGTCATTTTGCGCCAAAACCAGTTACTGCTAGGCATCGTTTTGTGTTCTTTCACACTGGGTCGTTTCGAGCCAATTTTCGCCGGGTCGGTTCGCACCAATCTCTGGTCATTTCATGCTACTTTCGGGTCGGTTCGCAGCAAATGGTTTTGCAAAATGATGTTTACGTAATAAATGTACACAATTAGCATATTAGTAGTTACTTGGAAGTACTACTTCCGTACTGCTTCACTAGGGGCGTGATCGATTTGGCGTGTTCTCATTTTGGTAGACGTGATTCTAGGAAGACAAATGTTCACCTACGCGCCCCAAAACGATCAGCAAGAAAGACGTCTTCTGGAAGATGGATCGTTTACGCCCTAGATAATCTTTACTTGCGTTTATTTTCCCTTGCCAGCTAGCCGTTTTTTTCTGGTTCGGGAGTATGGTCAAGTGACAGCGCAGTGCAAAAAAAACCAAAAAAAACCAGCAGAACTGGCTCAGTCTACTCAGTACCAAATGGTTGTCAGTCTAGCCGAGTCTAGCAATCCTAGTCTGCGTACGCTGGTCACGAGAGTATATATGATATGTGCACACAAAGTGGCTAGCCGGCAAATGTTAAATCGAGCAGACCTACTGTTGCCAATGTTGCTAGTGTAGCCTATTATTCTATGAACACTATTTCTGGTGTTCGATAACGAGCATAAGTACCTAGTGGTACACGACTAATCAGTTTTTTCACAACAATAATCCTACTGGAGATGCTTCAATAATCATAATATAGAGGCAATGCGTTTAACTTTTACTTTAATTATTTGTTATTATTTATAGTAAGCGTGTCTTCCGACTCCCAATTCGTCTATACATTAAATTATGAATCAAAACACTGACGCGAATCGAACCGTAGCTAAGCGCGAAACTATAACGAAACAACCCAGAAAACAACCTGCGCAAACTGGTTTGGGTGCAAATTAACCCATAACCGTTTCGTGGTACCCATTACACAGACAAGACAAATTTCCATGGAAATTCATCTAAACCTTGACTTGTTTTCCGGCTGAAATCACATTTGTATGTTGCAATACTAGTTACATTTTTTTTTTTCAGCCTGAGCTTCTCAAGCAGCTGTCTGATGTCTTGAAGCATGGAGGCAACAGCCCTGTGGCGCGGATGCAGGCTGGCCTCCAACTCAAGAATGCACTTTACTCAAAAGATCCTGCCATCAAATTACAGTATCAAAAGCGATGGCTTCAGTTCCCACAAGATGTCCGGAATCACCTGAAACAGAATGTAAAAGAATTATGAATTATTTATTTTAACTGAATTATTTAACTTTAATCAGTGTCATCAGTATGGACTTGTTTGATTTTTTTCTCTCTCATATTTTGAAGCTATGGAAATAATTTTACCTAGATAAAATAATTAAATGTTTAGTCGTCGCAAATTGGTGTAAGATTCCTGCAGTGACGTTAAAACTGCATAATCAGTCGCTCATAACATAGATATTGTCCTGTTTTAGAGCAGATGTTAATGTGTGTACATTTCTCACTTTCAGACCCTGGCAACACTGGGCTCGGAGACTGTTCGTCCTAGTTCTGCAGCTCAATGTGTGGCTTATATTGCATGTGCGGAGTTGCCTTCAGGCATGTGGCCAGAGCTTATTGCAAGTCTCACACAGAACGTCACAAATGCATCCAGCACAGAGATGATTAAGGAATCCACTCTTGAGGCGATTGGTTATATATGCCAGGACATAGTAAGTATTTACTGTGAATTTGCTTAGATATACATGTACATGCTAAATTTCAAGTCAGCTCTATTTGAAGTTTATGTAATAACAATACATTTCAATGACTGCATTCAGTGCATTGTAATCACATTGATACCTTGATGCTATTAAATTCATATGACAAATTACTTGGTATTGCCTTTATTTCAGCTGCTTGTCGTATTATGTTGAACAAGATTGTACCAACAAGATCAGTTTTGGAACATGCTATCAATCACTGCTCTAAATACATGTCTACGTGATAAAATATATGCCTTTGTTTGTTTGTTTTCTTCTTTCTGGAGGAACCCGAGATTCTACAAGCACAATCAAACGACATTTTGACGGCTATCGTTCATGGAATTAAGAAAGATGAACCAAGGTTTGTACTATAGAGTGAACCATGGAATTGCTTGTCTATGTCTATTTTTCTTGTACATACAAAGGCAATAAAGTAATAAATATCTTCTAACCACGAATAATGAGATAGTTGACTGGACACTTTACAATGATAGGCCTGATTTGAGCAAAATGGCCATGAAAATAACTCCAATATCGTGAAACCATCATTGAATATTGTTTTATTTTTTAGTAATCATGTTCGGTTGGCAGCCACAAACGCTTTACTCAATTCCTTGGAATTCACTAAAGCCAACTTTGATAAAGATGTGAGTATGATGCTTTTCTATTTTCCTGCTTTGTGAAATAAGCACTGCAGAGTTTTCTAAAACATTTGGCATTAGCTGTGTCTTTTGCCAGTGTTTGTTGCCTCAAGTATATCAGAAAATATGAAATTTTGAATTGGAATTTTCAATGTGAAAATAAAATCGAAAGATTATTTTTGGTCACTCTCCTGAACAATTATTGGTGCATATAATGCTAATACAGTGGAAATGTTTTACTAGTTTAGCATGTTCAGCAAATTGGATATAAAACCCATTATTTTCTGTTTGTTTTTCAGACTGAACGACACTTCATAATGCAGGTTGTTTGTGAAGCCACCCAATCCACAGACACCAGGGTATGTGTAGCATTTTCCTTGATCGCCTATTCGTTTGGGTTTTCCTTTTGGCAGCAGGTTCTGAAACTAACCCAAAACTTGTTTGTTGTAGGTAAGAGTTGCTGCCCTTCAATGCCTTGTGAAGATTATGTCTCTCTACTACCAGTACATGAAACATTATATGGGACCTGCTCTCTTTGCTGTAAGTATCTTGCTAAAGCAATTGTGTTAATTCTTAACAGTATAGGAGTGTTGATGACTGATCTTTATCAAAATGTGCCTTGTTTTTTTATTAATTAAACTTGTTTCCAGGCCCTAAAATTAATAAACTTTTTGAGTATGATTTCATGCAAATGGGTGAAAGATTCCCACAGCGACGTTAAACTCCATATTCACTCACTCATGCTGTCGCCAATGATGAGACTCAATTGCCTTTCTTGGAGTGATTGTCTGTGATCCTACTTTCATGACTGAGGTGACAGCATTATATTTGCCCTGGCTGTTTGCTGCGTACAAGTGATATTTATGGTTTCACTTGTACACACACTTAACCCTCTCCCTGCTGAAGGCGAGTTAACTTGCCCGATCACATGCAGAAATAGAAACACTTTGATTTTATTCAGCAGGGAGAAGGTTAACTAATTTTGTATCGACTTTCAATGGTACACAATGGTAGCAGTGGCCTGTAAATTGTACAGCTGCAGCACAGACACTTGTATTAATGACAGATTTACTTTGTAGATAACAATGGAGGCGATGGAGAGCGATGTGGACGAGATCTCGCTGCAGGGTATCGAGTTCTGGTCCACTGTCTGTGATGAAGAAGTCGACCTTGCTATAGAGCTATCGGAGGTAGACTTCTATCTATGACTCAATTATTTCATTTCATTGTTCATCTCTACGTGAAGGCATCTCTGTATTACTCATCCTGGGCACCCTTTCTTGAAGTTCTTGTAGTGTGTGAAATATTACTTGTAAAGCGTCGTCGCCTATGGGTGAGATATTCCCGCCGTGACGTTAAACATTAATTCAATCAATCAATCGATCCTTGTAAAGCACTAGTTAAACAAATGCATCCACTAGTAACTCTTGTAAGTGGTCTTGATCGCTATTATATATAACAGGAAAGGTTAAGTTATTGAACAGTTTACAAGTCCAGGCCCTAAAATTAATAAACTTTTTTAGTATTTCATGCTGTCGCCAATGATGAGACTCAATTGCCTTTCTTGGAGTGATTGTCTGTGATCCTACTTTCATGACTGAGGTGACAGCATTATAACTTTTGCTTCATGACATATTTGCCCTGGCTGTTTGCAAGTGCAAATATTATAAAGGTAACCTGGATATTTCACAAATAGAAAATTGTACTCCTTTTTCTTCAGGCTGCCGAGCAAGGGAGACCACCTGAACGTACCAGCATGTTCTATGCCAAGGGAGCTCTGCAGTACCTTGTGCCGTTGCTTCTGGCCACACTAGCTAAGCAGGTGAGTTATAAATAGTGCCAAAAAAACACCAATTCAATCAGTACAAATTGTTCATGATTAATCCAATGTGTTGGTCGATCCTCATGCACATCAATGTAGCTTTCTGAATGCGGTATTGTATATATTACACAAGATTGTCATATATAAGAGAAAAATTATTGCAGCATCGTCGAACAAGAATGCATTAATATTTAGTACTTGGAAAATGTTCTGAAATTCATGCCAGTCAAAAATAATGGTTAGAATCTCCTCAAGATTTGAGGTATATCCGCATATTGACTAGAATGATGTCAAAGTGATGACATTGTGTGCGCAGGACGAGGCTGATGATGACGATGAGTGGAATCCGTGCAAGGCGGCCGGCGTCTGTCTGATGCTGATGGCATCCTGCTGTGAGGACGAGGTGGTTCAGTACGTCTTGCCATTTGTACAGGAGATGATTGACGATCCCAACTGGAGGAGACGCGATGCAGCTGTCATGGCTTTCGGTACGTTTCTTAGATTCAGTGAATGAACTATCAACCTGGTTTTATATCTGTATGTTGTCTGATGTGTATTTAGATTTCCATTCCTGTCACTATCAATGGTGACTGCTTTTAATGAGAATTCTCTGGGGATCCACGAATTTCCGGGAATTTAGTTTCATTTTGGATCATTTCTCCTATACGAATATGTTCTGCTGGGTCTATTAATGTGGTGTCTTTCCCAATACAAATTATTTCCCTTCAAAAACATATATTGGTGTTCTCATGTCTGAATGACTCGGTCCTTGCATTTAGTCGAATACATTTGTTCTAGTATTTTTCCATTCAATGTGTAACCACAATTGTTTCAGGGTCGATATTGGAAGGACCTGATCCAGGGAAGTTGAAACAGATTGTAGAACATGCCATGCCAAAATTGATATCGTTGTTGAAAGACCAGAGTGTAGTTGTTCGCGATACAGCTGCATGGACCGTGGGACGTGTCTGTGAGATCTTGCCTGATGCTGTCATCAACGAGCATCTTCCGACTCTACTGTATGCTCTGGTGGAAGGGCTGTCGTCAGAACCAAGAGTTGCAAGCAACGTCTGTTGGGTAGGTTCAGTATTTCTACATGGCTTCTGTTTTCTTGCTGCGACTTGGCAGTTCCAATTCATTCGCCATGAATATCACTTTTGAATGGTGTTAAGCAACTAATGTGTGCTGCTTTCCATTAACTTGTTTTAGTTGTATTTGTTTGTAAAATGTTTCTCGAAGCTCTCGTATCTCCTACAAGACCATAAGGACTCTCGTAGCCATCTCTAATAAATGGGGATCGTGCACTCACGAGAGCGCTATGGTCTCATGGTGGATATGAGAGCTTCGAAAAATGATACCCTGGGTTGCTAGATAGTCACAATATTACTGAGATGTAGGGAAACGGCAATAAATACCAATTCTATCTGTATTTCTGTTACAGGCATTTTCGAGTCTTGCTGAAGCTGCATTTGAGAATGCAGAAACTACAGAAGAGAATTCTGAACCTGAAACATATTGTCTGTCATCATCCTTTGAACAAATAGTCCAACAACTCTTGGTGACTACAGACAGGTACATCTCATCTCCATAATAATGGACTTGTTTTTGGTGAACAACATTTACGGTACAATTTGATCACTATCTTGTTATAATGCCAATGTGGTAGAAATTCCATACAAAATACTTTAGCTTGACCACATTCCTGTTTGCATGAATACCATATCTAATTTGTACTTTTTGTCCCAGTCGTGCAGCTGTCCATAATAATTGAAAGAAGATTTGAATTTTGAAAGAAGAGTAATTGGACAAATTTAAATATATACCACCAATCAAAGAAATATTTTATATTGTTTTAATATGTGGAAATGTTGAAACGAAATATTGCTTTTTCAGACGTGATGGAAACCAAAACAATCTACGAAATGCTGCATACGAAGCATTAATGGAATTGGTGAAAAACAGTCCAAAGGTACGTTGTATTATAGGATAGACTCAGGATAGGTGACCAGTCGCATTTATCTAGATTAATTTCTTAACGTGGAAAATAAATGTAGAATTATTGAGCTTGATACCTTTAGTGTTGGGAAATAACTAAATTTGTGCTGGAATATTTTTGCTTACATTTGAAATTGTTATTTCAGGATTGTTACGTCACAGTTCAGAAGACAACAATGATAATATTGGAACGGTTACAAAGTGTTCTCCAAATGGAAGTAAGTGACGCTAATAATAGAATGTGTTGATTCGCACTATATTGACCTTGTAAGCTTAAAGGTAATTTGTATTTAATGTGTCATTATCACCTCGCTACTCGTTAAACACTACAAAGACTGCTTTACTCATCAGAAGGCACGACCACAAAGCATGGAACATGCTATATTTAGCTTATATAAATGAAAACGAGGTGGAGATCGAATTACTATTGTTAGTTGAACTATGACAATATTATTTCATAATTAATTTTCTTGAATGGCATGCATTTTAAATAGGCTGCAATTGCTGCTTCTTTACCATGTTTAATAACTGATTTTGTTTCCAGAAGGCCATACAAACGTCGTCCGACCGTGTTCAGTTTAACGACCTCCAGTCTCTCCTATGTGCCACCCTGCAGGTAATTTCCATGTCCAGGGAAGATATTCATCGCAACACTCATTTCTTTGTGGACATTAATTATTGATCAAGTTTTCCAATATTCATTGGCCTCATTGAGAAATTTGCAAATTTATATCATTCTTCTTTGGTATTGTTGCAAAATTATTGCAAGTACATGTAGTGTTAAGTAAAAACGAAAACAGGTTTTATTCTGACATTGATTTCCTTTTCTCAAGTGGATCTATGCCCATTTCCTGATCAATGGACAAATATCTCATCTGTAATGATTAACTTGTCTTACAATGCTATTTCTTCTGATTTAATTAAATTTTTGTTGGTATCGCTTGTATTGCCAAAGCTGATTTACTACACATCCACTTCTCATGTTGCAGAGTGTTCTTAGAAAAGTGACGCCAGAAGATGCGCCCCAAATCTCCGACCAGATAATGAACGCACTTCTCCAGATGTTCCAAGCTGGTGGAGTGCAAGAAGACGCACTCTATGCTGTGACCACACTAATGGAAGGTACACCTCGTGCCCTTCTAGAATGTTGTATCAGTGGTAGTCTGGATAGTTATCTTCCTCAGAATGCGTCGTCATTGAACTTAGTGATTATCATGATAACAAATCCTCTAGAAATCTTGACAATTTCATAATGTACCAAAATGTATTTTATTAATTATCTGTCACTTGGTGTCTCTGTTTGATAATTACACATACAGGAAGGTAATGGTGTAATGTCTTCATACTTTTTGGCTATTTTATTTGTCGTTATTTCTGACTCTCGCTCACTTTTAATGATTTTATTGCTTTGTAACTATTTCAGTTCTTGGTGAAGGGTTTTTGAAGTATATGGAACAGTTCAAGCCATATCTCACCATTGGTCTAAAGAACTACCAGGAATATCAGGTTTGTTACTTCAAAAAGCCCAGTTACTAGCTCAACCTAGGATAACCCTATTTGTACTGTCACAATGCAGTTATCCTTGTTTTATCAATACCAGCTTGTTCTCGCAAGTTTATAAGTACAACGCTAAACTTTATGAATACTAGTATCAGGCTTCCTTCCTTCCACAAACAAGCTACTATCAAAGTCATTTGGGTGAACCCTAGCATTATTGCTTATATGACAATAATATATGTCGATGATTAATATATTTCAATCAAATGTTATTGGCGTTTACAATTGGTTCGTGCATTGTATTATAAATATGAATGTTTGCAAACTAATGCCTGTTGCCAATGATGAGTCATGCATTGGAGTGATAGTCCATGATCGTTTGATTAGTCTTACTGAGGTGACACATACTTTAAAAAGTAAAAGACGAGAGAGGTAAAATGGTCAACAATTGTAAAAGAAATCAGCTGAAATGCTAGCTTGTATTTCACTGACTAATTGTCTGATTATAGTGTATATTATTGAATAAAGGATTTAAATTTAAATATAAATACTAGTAAGTATATTTCTCTTTGAAATTGAAGGGTATGTGCGGATGTCAGTGTTAACTTGAATCAGAAAGGTTTGATTGTGAATTTGGTGCGTAGTAATACAACAGCTTTGTTTATTAACTCCACCTTTAGAGCAGATATTGTTTATTTATCCACCTTTAGAGCAGATATTGCACATCCATTGTGTCAAGTATGAAAGAACCCTAGTGTACAATTTAGTTATTCATGGAGATGAAGATCGTCACAAATGGGTAAAAGATTACGCATCAATGTTAAAACTTCATATTCACTCACTGGAGATGAAGACAGTTTTAAATTTGTTATTAATAACTAACATGGTTATTTTAAAGGCATAATATCACAGATATTTATGGTCGTTTGGGACTAGTTCTTAGCTACAACTGCAAAATACATT
>JAUTBZ010158534.1:0-11133 GCA_032361785.1 Lepetodrilus galriftensis | reverse complement strand
CATATCTGTGGTAGGGGTATCAATATGACATGATGGAAATCTAAACGAATTCGGAACTCAGTATATCATATCTGTGGTAGGGGTATCAATATGACTGGACTCTCTGGACTTTTTACAGACGTTTTAGTATATCATATCTGTGGTAGGGGTATCAATATGACTTGTCTCCGAGTAATGTTATTACGGGCTTTAGTATATCATATCTGTGGTAGGGGTATCAATATGACCTTATCGCTATGGTGTATTCAAAGGAGCTTAGTATATCATATCTGTGGTAGGGGTATCAATATGACTCACAACACACAGGGTTAGCCATTCTTTTAGTATATCATATCTGTGGTAGGGGTATCAATATGACTATAGATATGTACGGATATGGCAACGAGGTAGTATATCATATCTGTGGTAGGGGTATCAATATGACCCCTTAGTATCGGACTTAAATGACAATTTGAGTATATCATATCTGTTGTAGGGGTATCAATATGACGGTATTTTTAATACTTCTATAGAAGATAATAGTATATCATATCTGTGGTAGGGGTATCAATATGACCGATGAGCCGTTAGATATTTAGAAAAATGAAGTATATCATATCTGTGGTAGGGGTATCAATATGACAAGTATCTCAGCTCTTACATTCTCCATCTGAGTATATCATATCTGTGGTAGGGGTATCAATATGACAAATTTGTTCATCATCTGCCGTACATCGAGAGTATATCATATCTGTGGTAGGGGTATCAATATGACTGCTGATGTAGAGGATAAGACCTCTAAAAAAGTATATCATATCTGTGGTAGGGGTATCAATATGACTAAAACAACTCTTTTAATTAAGGTTGTATAAGTATATCATATCTGTGGCAGGGGTATCAAACCACAACCCCCTCTTGCCCCAAACGATAAAGTGCAAAGTCATACTTAATGGGGTCATGCTTATCGAAGCCTTTTAACGTATCTGTTAACTCTAAAACAGCTTTCATATCATAGGTTTTTCGTTTTAAAAGTCCTAACTTTTGTGAAACTTTAAAGGTGTGTGTGTCGAGAGGCATAAGCAAATCTTTTTTATCTATTTTTGACCATAAACCCATATCTAGGTTATCTTTTCGTACCATCCAACGTAGGTACATTAAGTAACGCTTGTACGTTCCCGCCTGATTGATTTTTTTAGGAAGAGAGCCAATTAAAAAACTGTAACCTCTACTCTCATGGGGGTAGGATTGTTTTAGCTGAGAGATAAAATGCCATAAACCATCTAAAACATTAGCCTCTTTTTTGTAGCCTTCATAAAAGATATTTTCTATGCTATCGACATCTTTTAAACGCTTTAGAGCAATAAAAAGTGCCACAACATCTTCTGGTTTTTGAAACCTATAGTAGTGAGATGCCAACTTTTTTTCTATGGTTTTCTCTGAAGCATTAAGTAAGGAGAACTCTAAACTGTCTAAAAAGTTGACAATGGCTTTGACATTTCCGTAAGCAAACAAGGCACAAACGAGAGCAATACTCTCATCTTTGTATCGTAATGCAACAAGAAGAGGGTCAGGTTTTTCATAAGAAATTTCTTGAGTGGAGTCTCTTTTTTCAACCTCTTGATCTAGTTGTTTTTTTATATTCATGCTCAGATTTTAGCATAGTTTAGGGCTTTGTAACATTAGCCTCCAGAGCTTCTTGATGTCCTCTTTTAACCATCTCTTCGGTTATTAACTGTTTCCCAGTTGCTTTCTCGTAAATAACTGAACCCGCAATAGTCATAATAAATAGCAAGAAAATTGTCTCGACAATGGTGAACCCTTTTTTCATATTAAAACCTTTCTTTTTAAAATATACTATTTATAGTTTATCAGAATAAAATTAGAATAAAACATAAAAGGTGACTTTTGTTGTTACTTTTTACTTTTTAATGTATAATCCCATTAAGAAAAAACAGGACAAAAATAGGATTAAAAAATGGATAAAATAAAAATAGGCGTGGTCACCACCAGTGATAGAGCAAGCCAAGGAATTTATGAGGATATTTCGGGGGTAGCCATTATGGATACCATGAAAGAGTACCTTTTAAACGAGTGTGAGTATGAGTACCGATGTATACCCGATGAACAACCCATTATAGAAACAACACTGATCAAACTTGCTCGTGAAGAGAACTGTGACCTTATTGTTACTACAGGTGGAACCGGTCCCGCACCTCGTGATGTTACCACCGAAGCAACAGAAAACATTTGTCAAAAGCTTCTTCCTGGATTTGGAGAGCAAATGAGAGCAGTTAGTTTACAATATGTACCTACTGCTATCTTATCTCGTCAGACAGCAGGAATATGTAACAACTCACTCATTATTAATTTACCAGGAAAACCGAAGTCTATTCGTGAGTGTCTTGATGCAGTTTTTCCTGCTGTTCCTTACTGTGTAGACCTTATAGGGGGTTCCTATATGGAAGCCAATGAAGAGGTTATTAAAATCTTTAGACCCAAGCAGAAGTAGGGCGTGGCGATGAATGTAGAGTTTATAGAGAGTAAGATAAAAGAGATAATCGTAGAGCTAGAGAAAGAGGTGATGGAGGTGCTTATGGATGACTCCTTAGACAAAGGACTTACCAATTTACACATGAAACCCCTTAGCTCTACCAAGCAGATACTGGTAAATGCACTTGATAGCATTAAAATGGTTGATAAATTAGCAAAAGAGGATTTGGCAAAATGAGAAAACTACTAACAACCCTATGGATGGGTAATCTGGCACTCTTCGCCGAAGCACTACCTGCAACAGCAGAGCAACCCATAAGCATTTCACTGCTTTGGATGATACTATCGTTGTTGATTGTTGGACTTTTCTTTTGGGGAATGTATAAAGCGATGACTACTAGGAATGCAAAATATGGTTATGTTATTTTGTTATCTGGTATTTTAATGTTGGCTTCTGTTTTTATTTAGTCCACAATTTTTTGGCAATATTTTATTATTACATTTAGAGAAACAAGGATTAGAACAATGAAACAACTATTAATACTTTCTGCATTGGCGATGACACTTCAAGCTGAAATCGTACTTCCAGATAATTTTGAAACAGAATTTCAACAGACCATTACCAATGACAAAGGTAAAGAGATTAAGTATAATGGAAACGTTCTATTTAACAACATGAAAGAAAAAGGTTATAATGCCGAAGGTATAGAAGAACTTTACAACAGAAGTGTTTTTAAGTGGAACTATAATAGTCCTACTAAAAAAGAGGTTTGTACCGATGGTGTTCAACTTATTGTCATTGACCATGATTTAGAGCAGGTTTCAAACTATATGGTAGATGAAGGAATTAACTTAGATGCAATTTTAAAGGTTGCACAAAAGATAACAAATTCTACATATAAAGCAACATATAAAGAGACAGAGTATATTATTACAGTAGATAAAAGCGAACAGTTGAATAAAATAGTATATGTTGATAATTTAGATAATGGTGTAAAAATTCTCTTTAATAACATGAACTATAACAACAAATCATTCGATATTACAAAATTAGAGTGTCAATCACCGCAAGGGTACGATACCATTGAAGGCTAAACATTGGACAAACTATTTTCTAACTTCCAGATGAATAATGAATTTTTTATTATCTTAGGACTTTTTCTTCTTATTACATTTTTGATCTCGACGATTATTGTTATATTTTTAAGTAAAATAAAAACTTTAACGTCGATTTTAGATCGTGCCAAAGAGATTGATCAGGCTAAAGAAGAGAAAATCAGCATGATAGACACTGCATGGACAGAAGAGAAAATCAGTAATATTGAGCTTAAACGGGAATTGGAACTTTACCAAGAGAGCAAAGAAGCGTTGGAGCGTTCTGAATCTACCATCAATGAGTTAAAAGAAAAAATAGTAGAACAAGAGAAAGAGCATTTGGAGTTCTCACTTCAACAAAAAAGTACCATCGATCAGTCAAAGATTCATCATGATGTACTTGAAAAAAATTATCTGAAACTTGAAGAGAATTATCTTTTAGGAAAAAAACGTAATGAAGCCTTGGTTGATGACAACAATCGTCTTAACATGGAGATTCGAGAGACTCGGGTAACCGTACGTGAACAGCAGAAGCAGAATTCTGAGAAGATGCAGATGATGCAAGAGCATCGAGGTGAACTCAAAGAGGAGTTTGCTGCATTGGCTTCTAAGATATTTGAGGGGAACTCAAAAGAGTTCTCTAAGCTAAGTCAAGAGAACTTAAGCTCACTGATTAAACCGATGGAGAGTCAAATTAGTGACTTTAAGAAGCAGATAAACACTCTCTACAGTGATGAATCAAAAGATAGAGCGATGTTGAAGCAAGAGATTATCTCTTTAAAAGAGCTCAATCAACAGATAAGCCAAGATGCCATTAACCTTACCAATGCCCTTAAGGGTGGGAAGAAACAGCAAGGTGTCTGGGGTGAGATGATTTTAGAAAAAGTTTTAGAGTCATCAGGCTTACGTAAAGGGATAGAATATACCCGTGAAGTTGCTCTGCGTAATGATGACGGAAAGAGTTATAGACCAGATGTTTTGGTACACCTTCCTGATAAACGCGATCTTATTATTGATGCAAAAACCTCTCTAAATGCTTATGAACAGTATGTTAATGCTGAACCATCAAAAACCAAAGACCACTACTTACGTGAGCATATAAAAGCGATACGTAATCATATTAAAGATTTGTCTGGGAAGAATTATGAGAAGCTTTTGGGGATTAACAGTTTGGACTTTATATTTATGTTTGTTCCGATTGAGGGTGCATTGGCATTGGCATTAGAAAATGACCCAACACTTTATGATGATGCCTTTAAGAAGCAGATACTTTTGGTGGGTCCTACAACACTGCTTATAGGTCTTCGTGCCATAGAGAATGTTTGGAAGTATGAGAAACAGAACCAAAATGCTAAAGAGATAGCCAACAGAGCAGGGGCATTGTATGATAAATTTGTCAACTTCTCTGATGATATGGTAAAAATTTCTAAACAGTTTGACACCCTTCAAGGAACATTTGAAACTGCTAAGAAGCGTTTGAGTGAAGGAAAAGGAAACATTGTCCGTCAAGTAGAGCAACTCAAAGAGATGGGTGCTAAGACAACTAAAAAGATACCAAATTCAATGCAAGGAGAGTGAGTATGAGAGCAATTTTTACGAAGAAACTTGCAGAGTATGAACAGAGTAAGAAAAAAGTTTTTAAAAAAAGTGGCAAGTTAGAGCTAAAATTTTACAATGAAGAGTTGTTAAAGCTTCATTTGGAGTTGGTAAAGCTACAGAAATGGGTTATAGAAAACGATAAGCGTCTACTTATTATTTTTGAAGGGATGGATACAGGTGGAAAGAGTTCTTCTATTAAGTCACTTAACCGTTTCTGGAATCCTCGTGAGGCACGTTCTGTTGCCCTCTCTAAACCCAACTCTAAAGAGCTGGGACAGTGGTACTTTCAGCGTCACCTAAAGCAGATACCCAATGCAGGGGAGATTGTCTGTTTTGACCGTTCATGGTACAACCGTGCAGGCATAGAGCAGGTCTTTGGTTTCTGTACCCAAGAGGAACATGAACTTTTTTACCGACAGGTAAATGATGTTGAAAAAATGCTGGTCGATGATGGAGTAATGATTTTTAAATTTTACTTGAATATTTCTCATGATACCCAAGAAAAACGAATTAAAGATAGAGAAAATGATCCATTAAAGTCTTGGAAACTTTCTGATTTGGACTATAAATCATATCAAAAATATGATAAATATGTAGAGTTAAGAGATAAGATGTTTAAGGAGTCAGGAACCAAGGATGTCCCTTGGTGTATGCTTGATGCGAATGATAAAAAAAGAGCAAGGTTAAACTTGATTCGTTTTATATTGTCCAATATAAAGTATGAAAATCGAGATAATGAACTGGTTTGTGGGGTAGATGAGCGGGTACTTACTTTCTTTAATGAACCAATGGTTGTTACTTAATAACCTCATAAGAGATAAATTTTGCATGTTCTTGAATGTGCCAGAAGGCATCTTCAGTTAAAAAGAATCCTGTTAATGAGTAACGTAGTTGGATGTCATACTCAGCGAAAATAGGATTTTCTATAATAAATTTGTCTCTTTGCTGTTCAAACTCTTTTACTTCTTTTAATGTGATGTTTGTTGTTCTAATATGACAGTGTATCAGTATGATTTCTCTATTTTTCTTTGCGATGATATTGATATCTTTGTCTTCTCGACCTTTATCGTTGGTATGATCCCAAACATTATACTCAGACTCTTTATACTGCTCTATAACAGAGAGTCGATAGCCAGAGTCTTCCTCTTCACTACTGCTGTCATTGCTAAGCAGTAGCATATGGTCGATATTTTGTTTTTTAAATAAATTGAACATAATAATTACTCCTTAATTTAATTTTTATATTTTATATTAATTTAATAACAATTTTTCTTAAAATTAATTAATATATTGAAACAATGGTCTATATTATTTAATATGTACAATATTTTATAATATTAATAAATAATTTGACTTCAATAACGTTATTAAATGTTTAAAATAGGCGATATGGATAAAAAAAATCACTTTCTACTTATTAATGGATAAATTTAAGAAAAAAAATAGCACATTAGACCCTATAAAATGTTAAAATTCTCTATACCTAAAGGGGGCATGTACTTTTGACGAAGAGATTATTTATAACCTTATTACTACTTATTTTAACACAAACCATTTCAGCAAAATCTGACAACTATTTAAGAGATACTTCATTGAGTAACAACAAACTTAGATTGACATTTAAGTACAAAATTGATGATGTTAAATCATTGGCACTAGAGCGTAATGGTATTATCAAATATGTTTATGATGTTAAGAATGGTGTTTTACCAAAATCGAAAAAGATATCACAGTATAAACATAAAGGTATAAAAGCCTTTAGGATGGGACAGTTAAACAAAAAGTATCTGAGGGTTGTTATTGAGTCTTATCGAAAAAATCGAAAAAATTATTCTATAAATGGACGTGTATTAACCATCTACTTAAATACTTCTCGGGTTGCTTCACCGTATACTCCTAAAAAGAAGCGTGTTGTGAAAAAGAGTAGTAAGAGTAAAAAGAAACATAGAAGTAAAAGTAAAAAAAAGTACCACAAAAAAGCAAGAAAGGGTCGTAAGACCATTATTATTGATGCAGGGCATGGTGGACGTGATAGAGGTGCTGCTTCTAATAACGGTCGAATTAAAGAGAAGGTAATAACCCTACAAATAGCCAGAAAGTTGAAAAATAAGTTACGGAAAAAAGGTTATAGGGTTTACTTGACTCGAACCCATGATAAATACCTCTCTTTAAAGGCTCGTACTGAGTTTGCCAATGCTCATAGGGGCAATATGTTTATCTCTATTCATGCCAATGCTGCACCTGTTGGAAAACCCAAAGCAAATTATCAAGGGATTGAGTTATTTTATCTCTCTTTACAAAACTCAAATAGATTAAAGAAAAAACGAGCCTTTTATAAGGGAGAGTATATCTATTCTCGTAGAGCATATAATAGCATGACAAGCTCTTATAAAATTTTAAAATCACGTCAACTTACTAGACATATCAAACGAGAAGTTCTACGTAGTGTAAGACGAAAAAATAGAGTTGTTGACAAAGGAATTAAGAAGAATGATTTTTGGGTACTCTTGGCATCGCAGATGCCTGCTGTGCTTATTGAAACAGGTTACTTAACACACCGAAAAGAGGCACGAAACTTAACCAGTAGTCGCTATCAAAATCTGTTGGTTCAGGGTATTGTTAAAGGTATTGATGCTTATTATCGATAGTGAATAGAAGAGATAAGTCTTTGTGATTTTTAAGTTCACTTTATTAATTGTAAAATCTAACTTATTTCTCTAATATCATCTTATGCCAAAAAGGTATACAATCTATCCTAAAAAAAGGATGAGCGATGAGTGATTTACTGGATATCGGTTTTAGAGTAGATACAGAGGAAGAGTTTAGCAAACTTATAGAAAAATCATTTGAGATGGCAAGTCAAATAGAAGTTCCTTGGGGTTTTTATATTAACTTTATCGACTCATCGGGTGCAGAGCTTTGGACACAGCTTAATTTAGATGGAGAGTTTATTGGTTTTCATCCACATTTTCATGGTAGTAGCCGTCGGGTAGTCACTATACTTAAAGAGATAGAGGGTGAAGAGAGTGAACTGGATGGTATGTTTTATGCTTGGGCGAATCCTGAAGATTTGCAAGACCCTGAAAGTGGGGACTATCCTTTTGTTTTTAATGTTCCTGATATAAAAGTACTTGATGAGATGGAATACCCTCATACTACAGAGATTCAACTTACAGCATTTGCAATAGATTTAGAGTTTTACCCCAATGAAGATGACTATTACGGTTCACAAGATGAAGAGCTACAGTTTGCAGTAGAGTCCTTTATGCCTATAGGGCTTTTTGATGAGAATGATGATGAAGTACCTGAACCCTATGCTGTTTTTTCAGGGGTGGTACAACAGTCTGAGGTACGAACCAATCAGATGACAGGGGAGAAGTTCTACTGGATGTTGGTCAACACTCTGGGTGGTGAAGTAGATGTGGTTGCCAGTACCGAACTGTGTGAGTCACTTCCCAATCCTCTAAGTGTTATACAGGGACAATTTTGGTTGTCGGGTCAAATTTTAGAGTAATTAGGAGTAATTTACTCCTAATTATAAATTTTCTTTCAATTTCTCTTCAAATTTACTTATTTTTATGATAAACTTATCCTTATAATTTTAGAGCTGTCGGCTAAAGAAAACCCTACAGTTTCATAACAAAACATAAGGAAAAAATATGTCAGAACAGATATTTAACCCCAATCCAGAATATGCAAAAGATGCAAAAATAAACTCTATGGAAGCCTACTGGGAGCTACAAAACAAAGCCATTTCAGACTATGAAGGTTTTTGGAAAGGTTTCGCAGACGAAAAAATAGACTGGATAAAACCATATGACACAGTACTAGACGAATCAGATGCACCATTCTACAAATGGTTTAGCAATGGGAAGCTAAATGTATCTAACCAATGTATTGACAGACACTTGGCAGAGAAGTCAGAACAAAATGCGATTATTTTTGAAGGAGACAAAGGCGATGTTCAACACATTACTTATGGTCAGCTTTCAGAGCGTGTTAACAAATTAGCAAACTTACTAAAAAACAAATTTGGTGTTAAAAAAGGCGACAGAGTAGTTCTCTACATGCCAATGATTCCTGAAGCTGCTTACGCAATGTTGGCATGTACACGTTTGGGTGCGATTCACTCTATAGTATTTGGTGGATTCTCTTCAGAAGCCCTAAAAGATAGAATTGAAGATGCAGAAGCAAAAATAGTCATCACAGCTGATGGAGCGTTCCGTAAAGGAAAGCCATATATGCTTAAAAATGTGGTTGATGATGCACTTTCTGATGGTGGTGGAAAATCTATAGAAGCTGTTTTAGTTGTTAAAAGAAACAATGAAGAAATCACTTGGGTAGAGGGAAGAGACCACTCTTACAATGAGTTAATCGAAGCAGAATCAACAGAATGTCCTTTTGAACCTATGGATTCAGAAGACCCTCTATTCCTTCTATATACAAGTGGTAGTACAGGTAAACCAAAAGGGGTTCAACACTCAACAGCAGGTTACATCCTTTGGGCTCAAATGACAATGGAATGGGTATTTGATTTACGTAAAGATGATGTTTATTGGTGTACAGCCGATATTGGTTGGATTACAGGTCATACATACATAGTTTATGGTCCTCTTGCAGCTGGTGGAACAACCCTTATGTTTGAAGGCGTTCCTACTTATCCAGATGCAGGAAGAGCATGGAAAATGGTTCAAGATCATAATATTACTCAGTTCTATACAGCACCAACAGCAATTCGTCTTTTACATAAAACAGGTGAAGATGAACCAAAAAAATATGACCTATCTAAACTAAGAGTTCTCGGAACCGTTGGCGAGCCAATAGACCCACCAGCATGGAAATGGTACTACGAAGTGGTAGGAAATAGTAAATGTGCTATTGTCGATACTTACTGGCAAACAGAAACAGGTGGACACATGATTTCTCCTCTTCCAGGGGCAACACCTATTAAACCTGCATGTGCAACATTTGCTCTTCCAGGAATTATCGCAGAAATCATCGAAGAAGATGGAACACCAACACCAGTTGGAGAAAAAGGTTTCATGTGTATTACAAAACCTTGGCCTTCTATGATACGAAACATTTGGAACGATCCTGAAAGATTCAAAAAAGCTTATTTTGGTGATTGTAAAAAAGATGGTAAACCAGTTTACTTTACAGGTGACGGTGCAATGATAGCCGAAGATGGTTATATAACTATTACAGGTAGAACAGATGATGTTATTAACGTGTCAGGTCACAGAATGGGAACAGCAGAAGTAGAAGCTGCTATTAAAAAGCATGACTCAGTAGCAGCCGTGGCAGTTGTTGGTAAACCTCATGAGATAAAAGGTGAGGGGATTTTTGCGTACATTGTACTTAAAGACCCATCTGAAGCAAGTGAAGATTTAAAAATTGCTATCAACAAAGTGATTAAAAAAGAGATTGGGGCTATTGCTCTTTGTGATGCTATGGCATTTGTACCTGATGTTCCTAAAACTCGTTCAGGTAAGATTATGAGACGTATTTTACGTTCTATTGTTAAGGGAGAGGAGATTACTCAAGATACTTCTACTCTTGAAGACCCTAGTATTGTTGGGGTTATTGAGGGGATTGTTAAGGAGGGGTAAACCCTCCTTTTTTATTAATGTCGGCTGAAGCCAACCCTACAGCTTCTCACTGTTAATTCAGTTCGTAACGTGTGGGGTTGGCTTTAGCCGACATACTTTCTTCTAAAAAACAATATTTTTATCTGTCCTTAGTTTTTTCCCCTTTACATTCATATCAATTTTATACAATATATAATTTAAAATATATAAATATTACAATATAATAATTTAATTTAAGAAATATTTTATTTATTTGGATGAGAAAATTGAAAAAAGATACAGGAAGAAATATTATTAACCGTGAACAGGTTTTAGAAGCTATCTCTTTTTATTGTAAAGAGAAGAACCTTCCTGTTGAAATTGTTTATTGGTTAGAAAAAAC
>JAUTBZ010158523.1:0-11134 GCA_032361785.1 Lepetodrilus galriftensis | reverse complement strand
CTGGACAGGACCAGTGATTTTTTAAGACTACTAGTCCTGCATGGCTAGTGCTGATTTGAGTTAGTTTCGACCGCTGCTTCTACTTAGTTCTCTTCTCAGTCTTGTCATCTTGTGCCAACACTGGCATCGTTGGCAAGATCTGAGGTTTGTTATACCAGAAACATTCATATAATCGGAAGTTATTATAAATATTTCCAGTTCCCACAGAAGTCTGGGTGCTCTGATGTGTTTAATGATCTGAGATTGGATGCTGTTCCTGAACAGATCTGTGACTTGTCTCCCCTGTCATTATATGAACATGCATCAAAGGAACATGAAACAAAAAGGGAGACTACTCTGTCCATTTCAAATCTGGCATCTGTACCAAATGACACCCATCTACCTTAACTCCATCCTGCAGTGACTATACCCCCAATGACTACGGTTGATTACCGTTACTTAGTTGGTTTCAAACAGGAAAGCTTGAACCTCCCAGTGGACAATGATGCAACTCTGCACCACTTCCTCTTTCAAAGGACAAAGGGCAATAACTCTGCCCAATATCCTGCCTCTGAGAAATCCACATGGGAGACAACTCAGCTATGTAATCCTGCTAGAACCTTGAGATCTGACAAACTCACAAGGGATACTAACTCCACAATTCCCATACCGGTGTCAGTTTCAACATGAAGCAGCAGTGTTGTAACTGCTAATGGACACTAATGGGGTACGCATGCCATGAACTGAGGAACATCAGATGTAACTGAAGACCATGACACCCAACAAAACGTTTTGTTCGATGGTTATTTGAATATACTACATTGCATGCCATTTTACATTGGAAAAATTACATCCATAGATAAAAGCCTTCCCTATTGGGAAGTGTGAATGGAATTTAACATAGCTTCAGGAATTCTTCACCTTCTTGGAAGGAAACTTCGGAACACATTTGCTCTCTAACCAAATACAAATAACATGATTACCGTTACTTGAATCAATAATGCAAGCACAATAGAATTAAATTATTGTAAAAAATAATTCGTTTAAATTTTCCTCTGTATTTGGATAACGTCAAGTCAAATCCACAAAAAAAACATAACCATGAGCCACGATTTGCACACACAAACTAGATGTGTATGCGAGTAACTGTCAAGCTTTAATGATGTTCAATAGGAATCGTGTCCCCAACCAAATGACAAAAAGTTGGACAACCAACAAGACAATTTGTCATAAAAAGAGGAGAATATGGATGTACAGTCAACATGATCAGGTTTTCTCCTGAAGGATTGTGCAGTGTTGCACGTATCTGGCAAACCTAATAGCAATACGTTTCCGAGGGCAATACAGGAGAAGATGGGTATTCTGATTTTACCATGCAAAACCTCTATCAGTTAGCAGCTGTCTGTGTGTGGAATAAATATTTATGCAGTAGTTGCTTCTCCTTGACACTATGGAAGCATCATGTCATCACCATCATCATATCCTCTCTTGCTACAAGAGCGGAAACAACTTTTCAAAAAATCTTTATACAAAACTGCACTTACTTCTGTTTGAACCACTAATTTCTGTATATTCTACATTCATTGTATTACAATTCTTGTATATTTTGTACTTTGTTACACATATTGTATGTCCTGTAGTGAGTGAGTAAGTGAATATGGAGTTTAACGTCGCTGCGGGAATCTTTCACCCATTTGCGACGAGTATGTCTGTGGCCTTTGACTTTAAATAAACTCTTTCAACAACACAAACTTCTGTTTGGAAATTATGGTATCATAATATAATTGATTTCCATGTTAATTATAATTTTTATTTAATTAGTCGTCAGCCGCTACGTGTTCGCTAAGGCCTGGAGGTGCATGGTAAAGCAACAGGTATTAAAGAGGTGCTATCATTTGCCATTGATTGATCATCAGCTAGGCCTGGGTTACACAGCTTGTCCTTGAAGACAAGCGGTAAGTAGCGAGACTGTTATTGATCAGGGTATCGCTTCCCGAAGCTCTCATATTCACTATTAGACCATAGCGCTCTCGTAAGAGCCCAGTCGCCATGTACAAGAGATCACCAAGAGTTAAAGCTGCTACATGGTCTCGTAGTAGATACGAGAGCTTCGAGAAACGATACCCAGTGTGATGGAGTGTAGGAATGAACCAGGAGCGAGATCACTGCACTGTGTGTACATATGGAAGTTGCCAGACAGGCTTTTGTACTGATCCCTTTGTAGTAGTACTATATAATAAAATATGTTTAAAACATATAGAATCCTTTGTCATCCCAGGGACGGCAGTACATTACAACACCATAAAGGATTTTAACTAGATTTCTTTTAGTCAGATTTCATAACAACTGAGCCATCTGCCTCGAACATATTGTAATAGTTTTAATGCGTACTCAATGAAATAAGCCTATACTACTTCTATAGATACATTCCTGCATTATTTAATAAATAAACAATAAACATACAAACGTACAGAATAGGATTAAAGTGGCGCCGGCAAGTCTTCTGACGTCATCTTATTGGTAACACGACTCCAATAAATTGAAAAGAAAAACGTTCTTGTTTGCCTAACCTTTAGCATTTTGGAGACAACTGCAGATGACCTAATGGGCATTGATTTTTTTTATTCATGTGGCATGAGAAAAGGTTTACATGTAAAAGTCAAGTAATTAATAGTGATTCATGAGGTGAATAGTTGACAACACTACATCAGGAACATCTAAAATTTAATGCTAGATCAGGGTTGACTTTCTGGCTGAACTAAAAGGTTGATTTCTAAAAAAAATGCTGGAACTCCATCCTGGGAATACTCACTGAAAGGTGACTTCCTCTGGACAGGAGACATAGGGAACATCATGACCATGATAGGAGACATAGGGAACATCACGAAAAAAGACATAGAGAACATCATGACAAGAGACATAGGGACCATCACGACAGGAGACATAGGGAACATCATGACAGGAGACATAGGGAACACCATTACAGGAGACATATAGGGAACATCATGACAGGAGACATGGAGATCATTACGAGAGACACAGGGCTACAACACCATTTTGCAATCCTACACGGAAAGTAAATAACATTAAGCTCCATGTTTGTGGTTCTGTACAGTAAGCAAGTAAATGTCAAAGTAATAAAACACTATAACTCTGGAACATCTATTGTTGGATTTGTGGCTGAGTTTCCGTGGCTGAGTTTCCGACTTGTCTAAGGTATTGCACTGGCCTGGCATTATTGTATTGAATTACCGTAGTCAACATAATTAGTGCCCCAGGTTGTTAACCACTCGCGGACCAAATGGCAGCATAATGGTGAGATAACGGGAGCGCATATTAGGAAGTAGGGCTGAGGAAGACAGTGGTAAATAATCATTTGGTTTTGGCTCGTTTATGTGGACATGGTGTCAAGCTTAACACAGATCTGGTGTCAACTTTCAATTTGTATTCAACAGAAACAAATGTTGATGTTGTCAATCAATCCGTGTGACAGCAGGGCAGTTTATACCTCGTGTCAGTCACACTGCTCGGAGATATTGCCGTGCGTATTTCAATACCCAGCTGATTGCAAGATATTTCCTCAATGCATGTGAACACTTCGGTTCCATTTTGATGGCTACATCTGCTGTTGGCCAACAGAGTGAAAGTTTCATCAGTGGAGCTGGATGGAGAGAGATTGTAGCAACTGACGAGCAGTCATGAGATCATCTGGTCCGCTAGCTGGCAGTATCAGATCACCGTGGTGGTGTTCCGTATCAGAACAATGTGCTCTATGAACGGTACCAGACCGATGTGGTCTAAATAGACCGGTCTACTACTGTATCAGATCATCTGGTCCGCTAGCTGGCAGTATCAGATCACCGTGGTGGTGTTCCGTATCAGAACAATGTGCAGTGTGCTCTATGAACAGTACCAGACCAATGTGGTCTAAATAAACCGGTCTACTACTGTATCAGATCATCTGGTATACTGCTAATAACAAATTAGTGTGGCCTACTGCCAGCATCACATCAATGTGGTCTGGTTGTCGTGGGTTCTCCCCCTACAATAAACAGATATCACTATGGAGAACTTTCATCATGGGTGAAAGATTCCCACTGTGACGTAAAACAATAATTTACTCACTGTGGAAAACATGCAATAAAAGCCACAAATCTCTTACAGTATCAATTGACAGTTCACAATGGCTATTGAACATTTGTTGACTGATAGTAACCAGGCCCCAATATCTTGAATCAAACTTGAGTTTGAGATTTTACTCAGCTGAGATTTCTCCCATTGACTCAGGGCTGTAACTTGAGTAAAAACTCAAACCCAGCTGAGATTTTATTCAAGTTACAGCACAGAATCAAGGGGAGAAATCTCAGCTGAGCTAAATTTCAAACTCAAGTTTGTTTCGAGAAATCGGTGCCAACTCATCGATTTCTTGTGACAATGTTTAGAAAGGCAAAAAAAGGATCACAAATGTATTGGGTTGAACACATACATAAGAGTAGATACAACCACCTCTTTATGTGTGACACATACATAACAGTACCACCTCTTCATGTGTGACCACCTGTCACTGCCCACTGCTGTAAAGATACCATAGTTGTGGTAAACATGTACGACTGTCCTATCAGATATTGGGCTGTTGGCACACTACAATGCTGTCTGTGGATCTGACCTCGCCTCATCACAACACTTAACTGTCAGTCTATTCCTGATCAGATCTCTCCCCCAATACGGCCCTACTCAAAAACCCAAGTGCTTCAATGGTGTGCTAACTCCCTCTGGGTCGGCAGATTAAACTACAGAGCAGATACGTCAGTCAGGAATCTGCCCTCTCCACTAACTTTAGATAACAGTGAGATGCACACAGGAAGCCACAGTGAGATGCACACGAGGAGCCACAGTGAGATGCACACACAGGGAGTCATGTACTGGAACCAGTCCATATTCCTCCCCAGCAAAGCAAAGCTGCTTGTTGTCTCCAAAATGATTGTGTCGTTACTTTGCTCTTCTCAGACATATTTATCAGCAATATTACTCCCCATTAATATACCCTCCCAGCTAATGTCGTCCTTATCAGCACATTTGTACTGCTAGGGGAAACGTAGACAGTGAGAGCTGTATTTTGTCTCTCAGAGTTGTCTGGAACATGGCTTTCTCCCATTGCACTGAGCAGTGTCTGTTAACACGTCTTCATTACAGTTCACCTCTATAGACTAACCATAGTTATAAGTGAAAATAAGTGATACAAATAGAAAATGATGAACTTTTTTTTAGTATGATTTCATGTTCAACTCAATAAAACATTGACAAATCCGACATAAAATTTAAACCAGCATGAAATCATACTCAAAAAGTTATGAAATGTCAGCGACTAAATGGGTTATCTTATTCTTTGGAATCATACAATATATTACTATCCAAGACTATCATACTTTCCTTCCAACTATTTATTATACATGCTGAAATATCGTGATCATGATTATTTGAATGGCACGGACTACTCCTTTTCCGACAGCTCTGTTCATAGTAATGTTTCTTCATCACACCAGTTTGTTAATTAATTACAGTAAATGTCAAAGATCAGCAATATAGGTCTCTTATGACTGACAGGATTTGATATAGGGTCTAATGACTCTTTCATTAAAATGGTTTAGTATGGAGAAAAAATAAGTTCTGCTTGAAGCTCTTGTCTTCACGTATGGGTGAAAGATTCCCGCTGCGATATAAAGCACTAATTCAATCAAAAAAAATTAAGCTGCTATTTTAAAAGTCTTTACTGGTATAGTGTTACAGGTGAGGTTATTTAACCCCCCAGTGGGTGGGGTGTAATAAATGTTCTTGAAACTGTTATGGCAAGCACGGTGTATTCCAAAACTGAATATGAGCTTCATTCGTGCATGATCTCCATATCACCTGGTAACAAGGTGTGTGTTTGTCTGCGTGCATACATGTGTGTGTGTGTGTATGTGTATGTGTGTGTGTGTGTGTGTGTGTGTGATTGTGTGTGTGTGTGTGTGTGTGTGTGTGTGTGTGATTGTGTGTGTGTGTGTGTGTAATACCAAAGTTATCGACTATTTCCAACATCAGCAGATTACCCTACTGATAATAATAAATTACATAAACTCATAAAGTACTCTATATTGCACTTTTAGATTAGATCTCCATACACCAAATCCAGCCAGATATATTTGAGAGATTACACCAATATTGCACATCAATAAGTAGTTGGATTGTAATTTTGATATATTGAGACTCAACCAAAAAAATCCCATACACAAAAAATAATTATCATTTGCATATACAGCATGAATATTCATGTACTGCGAGTGTATTAAAGTCACTAGTTTACTTCTACATTCCCTGACAACCTGCATGTAGACCAGGTTCTATGCCAACCTCAGCACGTAGCTCCCGCCGCTACGAGTCACGGCAGTGACGTAACGGCCCCGTGACTTAACTCCGGCATGAGCTGGGGGGTCACGAGGTCGTGGTTCTCCAGCAGGGGAGATGCTGCGATCCCCCGCGATACCCCGTGGTAGCCGTATCACCCGCAGACACCGGCGATGCCCCGAGGCGGTCCGCCAATGGAGTCAGTGTTACATCCCCAACCAGTAACACCGATGATACAATCAAGTCACACATACACTTTATACCCCGCCCGCTCGCAGCACCAGCAGCATCTCTGGAGGCAGCCGTCAGCCGCACGTGTGAAAAACAAGGCTAAATACTGCATGTACTTTGTCAAGACCCATTCATGAGTATTGACTGCATGCATCTGGGGAGGACATGCTAATAGAATTGTAATATGTTTACAATCCTACGTACAGCGTGGGAGAAACACTGAGACAGACTCATTAGCACCTCGGTCGTAACCATCACATTGGATGATTGTCCTAATCATTGTTACGCTATTTATTACACTGGAGCAGGTGGCGGGATATTACAGGTGCTTGGAGTTCTAATCCCTGGGCTTGTCAGCCTGTCTGCAGTGGAGATCACTTCTACATCATCATTCATTCGTTTATTTCCTCTAAAACCAATGTTCTTAGGAACCGATGTCTGAATAGGTCCTACTGTACAAGTTTGTTCTTTGTTTGTCTGTATTATCCATGGCAATGTCTTACTATAGCACATAGTTGCTGTTGGTTCTTCTCCCACTATAAACACACCATTTTATTTCCCCTAAAACCAATGTTCTTAGGAACCGATGTCTGAATAGGTCCTACTGTACAAGTTTGTTCCTTGTTTGTCTGTATTATCCATGGCAATGTCTTACTATAGCACATAGTTGCTGCTGGCTCTTCTCCCTCTATAAACACATCATTATCATATGTTGGAAATACTGCGGGAAACAATTAAACCTATCAGTACTACTTGATAAAGCACATCACAGGGATCTGGATTAACATATGCCCGACGTACAGGGGCAAGTTAAATTGTACTGTGGGCAACCTACTTTTTTTAACATTTAGTACCTTTGGTGCCATTGCAACTTGCCCTGACTTGCTCTGTGGGTAAGTAATTCAAAATGTTAGTCTAGAGCCCTGCATCATTTGAATGACTCTTTCATTAAAATGGTTTAGTATGAAGAAAACTGTTCTGCTTGAAGCTGCTGCTACCATCAAAACAAAGTTTTAAATAATTGTCAACATTAATAGGAAAGAAAAATAATAAATAAAACTAAAACTTATTCTATCATCTGATAAAACCCATTATTACAATTAAATACCAATTGATAAAGCCCATTAATACAACATATACCCATCTGATAAAACCAAGTATTACAACCTCCACCATCTGATAGAGCCCATTATTACAACCATATATATACGGTCTGTACTATATCCGAATCGAACAACGTGAGCAAAGACCACCCAACTCCCAATTAGTCTGTACTCCTACAGGAAAGCTGGGATTCTACAGTTCCTCTTCACAACAAGTGGCAGAAACCAATTATTGCCAAGTGCACGCATAGATAATCATTCCATTCCGTTCCTTGAAATTATTTCCAAAATTAACAATCTACCCTCATCAAATGCAGATACGAATGCCATCATTTCAATATTAACTACTTGAAACATGAAACATGGACCCAAAGCCAAAATCAATTTCATGATATTTGGAACCAATGAAGGCATGTCGCGACACAGCGCATGTTGGGAGATTGACAGCACCACAGTTAACCCTCTCCATGCTGGAGTCAACAGGATATGCCCAAAAGAACGGTGCCTGTGTCTAATCCAGCAGGGAGAAGGTTAACATTGTCCTCACTGAAGGCAACCAGAGTTGTCCAGGTTTTAAATAGGTGTTACTGATTGATCTGCCAGGGAGGTTAACCTTGTCCTCACTGAAGGCAACCAGAGTTGCCCAGGTTTTAAATAGGTGCTACTGATTGATCTGCCAGGGAGATGGTTAACCTTGTCCTCACTGAAGGCAACCAGAGTTGACCATGTTATAAATAGAGGTGTTACTGATTGATCTGCCAGGGAGGAGATTAACACTGAGAGGTCGGGAGGGTGGAACACGGGGACCTCTGAAGAGGAACCCGGCTTAAGGAAGTCTCCTCTCCACTGCGGAGACTAATCCCAGTGGACAGGTCCTAATGAGCCCGCTCTGCTGTGGTGGCAGTGGGGGTTGTGATATGGGTGTCGGGTTACCCCGGATCCACCAGCCAGTGCCAGGCATTATGCTCAACCTGTGTCCTCGTATGACACTGCTCGATGAATAGGCAGGATTATTGACGTCTCTGTTAGATGTCAATAAAATATCTAAATAGTCGCATACGCGGATTAGAAATTCTATAGAGTTCCTTCCACCGTGTCTGTTCATGTCCTTCTGATTAACACTCTCCAGGCTGGAGGTAACCGGAGATGCTCTAAAGAACGGGGTCTATGGCTAATCCAGCAGAGGGAAGTAAATTTGGATTGGACAGAACTGAAACATTTTAAAACCTATCAATTCATAAAAACTGTAATTTTCCAATGGTTTTGAAAAGGCAAGCAAAAGAATGTGCTATAATACACTAAACAAATTTTTAAAAATTTAAATGTGTTTAATCATAATAAAAGTGTGACAAAGTCAAAAACAGGATATAATTATATCGAAAAAGAAATGAAGTATGGAATTTTCCCGCCCTCATTACTATTCAGGTATACATGCATCCATGGCCACAAAGAGAGCAGCACTGGAGAAGAAGGAGGAGGAGTAGGAGGAAGGAGTAGGAGGAAGAGAGAACAACAGCTCGGTGGCGAGCAGAGTCCTGCCATTAACGTCAGACAATGATGTAAAAGCCTGGTGGCAGGGACTGCCAGGAAGGAGTTCCGGCCAGTAGTTCAAGCCTCGCAGGCCAACACTCAGAAAGCAGGTCAGCCGTTGACCATCTAGGAGCCGTCTAGGAGCCGGCCGTCTCGGAGCTGTCTCGGAGCTGTGTGGAAAGCCAGGAACTCAACTGACACACAGCAAATTTGTGAATGTCTGCTTGACGACATTAATGGAAGGCTGACGCGTGTTTGTACTGCAGAGGTTCTTAGAATTCTGTGTGTGTCCCGGCAGTATACTGATTTCGACATGGCCCGAGCCACAGCTTCACAAAACTGTGGTAGTTGTGATGGTCGTGGTAGTGATGACTGTGGTACTGATGATGGTTAATGGATGGTTGGTCACAATCTGCTGTCACTTTGAATGCCCCTTCCCCAAACTAAAATAACATCAAAACATCTCCTTTGCTAATCTTGCTCTATGAAATTCAAGAATTACAGATAACACAGCATAATTGCCTTGGCTAGACGTGTAGATGTGGGTGGTTTGGTTGTAGATAATTTGTCAACTTCTGAGCTTCTTACAGTAAATGTTCATCATCTACGGCATCACGAGGACAACATTGGACGTCCCCATGGGAACATACTGCTTAGACGGGCAGCAAATGACTGCCGTCATCTCCAAGCAATGGATACTAAATTGCTAACTTCTCATGGCAAGGTCTGTCATTGACAAGAGGTAATGGACGGACCAGCTCCGCTCGGGTCCAGTAATCTTGTGCTACAGCCATGACAGGCAGACAGCTTGTCTCAAGGTCGCCTCAAGGTCGATGTTCTGAGATTGCATGGTGTGCGAATGAACACAGAGATTTATTTCATACATATGTTTGTATGCTAAATGACGTCACTATATCAAGAAGCCCTATACACATCTCAAATTGTATTAACAGCCTATAATACCGACCGTGAACGTGATAATTAATATCTATTAATATCGTTCTCCTTTGGTCATACAAAAACAGATATTCAAGCATCTATCAGTGGAAATACTAAATTCATTTTCTCCTGGAATTTGAAATACATTTTTCCTTTTCCTCTTATTTTTTATTTTATTTAATGCAATCTTTCAATTAAATCCTTCAAATGTCAAAGGAATCCTTGACTATCCACGGTCAGGACAGTCCAATCATTTCCAGATCGTTAATTTCCTGACTTGATTGCTTCAGCCGGTGGCTAAGTGCATGACGTAGATGGGCAGGTAGCGACTCGAGCCACACATGACTGAGGTGCTTGGTAATCTCAGTGACCAGAGGTGCTTGGCAATCTCATAGTCAGAGACTAACAATCATGTACACTTGGCAATGTTAATCCAGTCAGAGGAAATGCCATTAAACTCAGAAGCATGGTCTAAGTGAAACAGACATAATCTTATTTTACTTATTTATTTGTTATCTTCCAATATGCCTGTAATATGAGAAATAGTCATTAATGGCTGTGAATCTCTCTCTCACTCTATACTCTGCTCTCTCTCTCCCTCATTTTCCCTCTTTCTCTCTCTCCTTTCCCAAACCCACACAGAAACACCACTTGATCTTTCCTTAGATCTCAATTACAATATCTCCCTTGATATCATATTCTCACAACAGCTAATCTGCTTAATACGTCGTCAATCTATAGTCTATTTCAGGCTATGTACTATTCCACCTGGGCAGGTGTCCGTGTATTTCAGGATATGTACTATTCCACCTGGGCATGTGTCTGTGTATTTCAGGACATGTACTATTCCACCTGGGCAGGTGTCCATGTATTTCAGGACATGTACTATTCCACCTGGGCAGGTGTCCGTGTATTTCAGGACATGTACTATTCCAACTGGGCAGGTGTCCGTGTATTTCAGGACGTAC
>JAUTBZ010158512.1:0-11134 GCA_032361785.1 Lepetodrilus galriftensis | reverse complement strand
AATACAATTATTGCTCCAATTATCATCTATTGGTGATTAGTAGGTGTTCTTTATTTAAAATATACCATAATCCAAATTAATCACGAACGCGGAAGCGCTACAGCAGGGGGTAGGCGATAATAGGTCCTGGGCGATAATAGGCCCGTAACCAGTACAGTGAAAATATTTCATCTCATTTAAAAAATAAAATTGTGAGAATTTGAATACAAATTTAATTGGAAAAGGAAAACACACGATATAAGCTATCTCAATGAAGCGACTTGTACACAACCAATAATCTAAAATGGCAAATGTTATTTACAATATTATTTACAAGCTGGGCCCCAATTCCTCTACGTGTACTGCAATAAAATATGCTTAAATCATATTTATTACAAATTCCTAGATGGAATTATATGACTACAAAGAGGTTCCAGTGACAGAACTCAGGGGCAGTAACCTGTACTTGTACTGGCAATACTAGCCTGGTTATAAAACTGCCTGCAGAAACTAACTCATCAATTTTGTTTTGTTTTTAAAGAAAATGTTTCTTTTCTTTAAATAATTAACAAAAACAACCACAGTGAACACAGGCTGTTCTTCCCAGGGCCTTCAGGCCGTGAGCTACAAATACAATATTTCCCACAAGAATAGCTCAATTTGTGGTAGCGGAAATTGACACAATGAATGATTTACATCTTCCCGAGTTGTAATGTGATTTCAAAGAAAGTAGTCCTGGTGGTATAGATGGTCAAACTAGCTGTCTATTAAATAAAACAAACTCTCCTTGCTTTATATTCCAAGCGTTTCTCAGGAACTATTTTTAACAGAGTATTGATACAAATTATTTCTAAATTACTAGGTAATGACCACTGAGATTACCATGCCCAAGGCTATCAGGGAGACATGATATGCTGAAATATTTTTCTACAGAAAATAAATGTCTCTGCCCAATCTGATTACTTTTAGCATGAATCTATATTGTTGTGTTACTATTGTATTCATCTGTTTATATATCATTGAGATGTTCTATGTTGTAATTCTTTGTTAATATAATTATGTTTTAATTTTGTAATTCTTTGTTTATCATTTAGATATTTGATACTATAATTTTTTGTTATGTTTTATGTTGTAATTCTGTCATAAATGCATTATTGAGATGTTCTAGAGTCCGCATGCAATTACCGACAAATCTGTTTATCGCAAGTCGTGCAGGTCTCCTAGGTAACACATTAACCTCAACAGTCCAGTGATAATCCGTGACCACATTACGTAATAAGTATACAGCTCGGACAACACACACTCCTGTTCATTTTTTATTATTAACGGTAAGACACACAGTCTCAAAATTGTAAACATTTCCACAATATATCTATCAAAAGACACTTGTCAGGTTAGTTTTCATATTCATTTTGCCAATACCGTAATGCTGGCGATATATATATTTATATAATATATTTGATAATTGGACAATGTCAACTTTGGAAGAAGGTCAACCAACGACTGTTAGTTTTCTCTATGTCAACAACCAGTAGTGTTCTATACATGTGTCAACAACCAGTAGTGTTCTAGATGTGTGTAGTGTCATCAATGCACTTTACATAACTGCCAATACTGGCTTCCCGCTAGTATTGAGCGATTATTCAAACAGTTGGTGCAGATGAAATATTCAATGAATCTGGTGGAGAAAATAGCATATCTGAATGCAGTGTTATTGTCGAGGTCCATCTACATATCTGTGATAGCTGTCTTGTTATCCTTGAGGTCCATCTACATATCTGTGACAGCCGTTATAGAAGCAAAGAAGACATGACCTAACAAGGATACAGACATTGTGGGATAAATCAAAGCGGGTTTTTGGCATTGTTCCAGACTACTTTCTAGGTACCGTTCAATATTCCCTTTGTTTATGCTTTCTCCGGGCATTAACTAGCACAATGTACTTCATCCTTTGAAGGAAATAATGATGGGATCGATCAACTGCTGGTGCCGACCTCACTGGAGGTCACTTCCTGTCACAGACGCAGAGGTCAAGAAAGAGCTTCCAAGACCTCGAGGCGAGAAGAACCTAGAAGACGGACTACTCTCAGTGTGAAATCAATAATGGTCGCCGGTACTTCAGTGATGTCAAATATGCCGGCTTTAACCAGTGTCCAAATTACTGTCTTCAAAATGGAAATTGTGGAAACAATATTGCCTTGGAAATGTAAATTCTTGAAAGTCATTGGTGTGCATGTCACAGAACCATTACCATGGCAACCAACCATCTTAGAGTAAATTTTGAACTAATCACCTTTTCCAATTATCTTAGGGATAATAAATAATTGTAAATAGGCTAAATAGAGGTTGTTGGGAAAGTTGGAAATTAGACATCGCTCATTACAGGGAGTTCTGTCACATAATACATGGTGATTAGGGTTGTTAACCTTCTACACGTTACCGACAAGGGGAGATCCCTTAGGGACCAGGTATTGTAATCAATCTAACAGGACCTGAAGAAGGTCCTTAAAATGTCATCACCTTTTTTCTACATGGATTAACTGTGTAAATACACATCGTTTTTTAAAGTGGGTACCCCCACCCTTTCTGCATACCACCCAAACCCACTCTCTCTGTCTCAGCGCAGTGTTTTCATCATAACCCCATTATGAATATCATAACCTCTTTTAGATCTTCCACCATACAAGTTGGTATTGATCGTGACGTGCAGCTCTATCGTTAGATGACATGTGTCTATAGACAGAACAGACAGAAAGAAGAGTTCCAGGAACAGACAGATGGAACCCAATCAGAGTCCAAGCATTGCCGGTCGAGTTCCGGTTCCAGATCACATGAGAACTCTGTCTCCACTGTGCAGCGACAGACATACGGAAAACCATCCATGAAAAACATGTCTGCCTCCTATTGCCATCCCTTTCAAATGTCAGCGGTGTTAAAATAGATTTAATGAGGACAGAATCTTCCTGCTGGAGAGTCACTGGTCTCCTACTGACACGATCAGACCAATGTTGTCATAGCACCATGACAAACGACATGTCAAGATGAAAAGGATTGAAAATTTCACTGAAAAATAACCTATATGTATGATATACAATTAAATGAAGGAACCATAAATAAATTGTACATGTGAAACACTAACTGTATTGTAAGCGGCTAAAGGTCAACAGTATATTTTAGATGTACATGGTGAAAAAGCTTTTTGTATAAAAGTATGGATCATTAAATATTAATGAATAAAATAAGCATTTAGCAATTGATATGATATATTAATATTCATATGAATATAATATAACAATGTTTTAGATCAACCAGGGGTGGATACAGACTTTCAGGTTCAAAGTGTATTTTAGAGGGGGCTCATAATTTCACCATAATATATAATATAATGTTTATTGAACAATATTTTCCAATTTTAGGCGGGACGCAAGCCGGGTGAGCCCCCTCTTGGATCCGCCCCTGGATCAACACATAAAAAGAAATACAAGAAATATGAACTGCACCGAACCAGTTGATAGCTGTACAAGGCCTATGTATTTAGTACCATTTTCTAAATACCAAAATGTGAAATGTTTCCTATTCATTCATTGATCTGTGCATGACCTACCCTTACTGATGGTTGTGCCGAAGGAAGATGGCTTGATAACACTGCACGACGGGTTGACAGCAGAAATCCACCAATGGTATATGACATGTACTAGATATGGCAATGGTTGAATATGTATTGTATATAATATATTTAATATGTTTATATAATAATGTGTTGATATGGATAAGATATAGAAGACATAAATACGATATAGAAGAGATAAATGTGTTTACCTCCGCGGGCCACTTGTGTGGTTGGGCCTTGTTCCCAGCCTGCTCCTATGGCTTTCTCTACACGGAGACAAAGAAAAAAGAAAGAAAAAACTTTATTAGAAAATATGCCAAGACATCAGACACATTAACAATTAACATTTCACACGGAGAAGCTCTTCCAGAGGCTAGAGAAGCAGAGCAAGAACTTATCCACTTCAGAGAATGTGAATGAGAACTAACTCAATTTTCTATAGTCAACCAAAAGAACTAAAATCATGCGCATTGAGCCACAATATGACAGAATGTTGTATGTGATTCCAATAGGTAGATACATTTTTCACCTTCATCAAAAATGTTATACATCTTTTACATTATATATGCTCTACTCACTACACAGCATGAACAATATGACAAACATTGTATCATAATTGTTGACAATATCAAAGGTAAACAGGTGTGAGGACAAGCAATTGTTCAGTCTCTTGTTCAGAACAATAACAAATACCAGATTTTAATCAAATTTAATAAATACTAATCATCTCTTACTTTGATGTTTACACAAATTCATGACCTGCTGATTGGGGTAAAACTTGGTCACATGACAAACATTTACATGACAATTTGTTTGCATTCATACTTTTGCAAACTTCACAAAAAAAGGTCAACTTCAGTCTATACTTCTGCGGGAGTGTTTTACAGGCTCAATACAGGCTCGTTACAGGCTCGTTCAGACCTAGCACGTGCAGCAGCCACAGACACAATGGTTAAACACACAGTTTTCCATTACTTTGCTGGATAGCAGAAAGGTTTCCCCGCAAGGTTTCCGTGTGACCAGTTCATGTGTTTATATATTAGTAGCGATCCATTGCAGTGAAACCAATGCAGGAACCACTGAGGTAACTGTGTTATGTCTGAACTGGCTATTATTGGAATATCTGCATTGTTTTTCTTAATGTCATGGGTGTCATCGATTACAAAGCCAAGTAACATAAATTTGGAATCAGTTACGAGAGTGTATGCATTTTTTATGTTTAATTTACTTTAGTATATAAAGGTTTTCATGCCTAGTTCATTACCATAATATTGGGTAAGTGTATTTATATGACTGTCCTACAACAACTTAAGTTGTGGCAGTATTGTAAAAATACCTGATTTTAATCCAATTTTATAAATACTACCAATGTACCTCCAACAAATAATCTATGACAGTAAAGAATTGTAATGTTGGGTATATATTTACTCTACCCACACATAAAACAGGTCCATAAATAACTAATGTGAGCATTTGGTTTAATATTACTAACAGTGTAAACCAACTGTAAAACTAACAAAAGGACTGGAGGGACAGTGGGTAGTGCTGAATGCTGATTTACATTATGGCTGCCTTTCATCTCGTACTTAGGATTAATCATGATAATCTCATAATTGCTGAATAGAAACAGATAAGAATAATAATATGTATACCCACTTCTACTGGTGTTAAAGTGCCAATCATATTAAATAAAACAAATCTAACATATGATACTTATCAAGCAATTTATTTCAAATTATATTTAGGACTTGGATACATTTACATTGACACAAAATACAAAATTGTCAATGACAAAACCATAAAACATGTACCAGTACATGTAGTTCACAATATTATTGATAATAAGACCATATGACTTGTCTTGTTAATTCCTTGGTAATCAAGATGTTGCAGTTTTATTGAATATACCAAAGTTCACAAAACATTACAGAATAATGCATATTTTCACAAAACTTAACCAACATATTGTAAGCCAAAATTATCAATTTAAACTGATATAAAAAATATGAAAATAATTATAATGAGTCCAGGAATGTGTAGTGACTTGCACCAAATAAAATAAAGTACAATGGTGACAAGATGGAGTAGATGACAAGTGGATGACAAGAGGACCCAGCCAGCCCCAGAGCAGACTGGAGATAATCAGGAGTGAGGTGAGGAGTGAGCTTAGGAGTGAGCTTAGGAGTGAGTTCGGGGGAACTAGCAGTAGCCTCTACAGAAGCAGCCCTATCTTGTGATAGTCTGGCTACATCAAACCCTTCTCACAATGCAATAGTACTGCCACTAAAATCCAACTCTCATACTGGGAGTTTTTTTCGCTACTTGGATCACTTTCCCCACATGTAGTGTGGGTTTTTATTTTCTCGTAAAATCTGCAGTTGGTGCGACCATCTCTGGAACATCTACATCCAGTGTTTGTGGGGAATCTGCTGCCACTATCATTGCCATTCTTCCCCATACTCGTGGTAGTTTTTGTCTGACCAGAGTGTTATCATTATTGCTATCCGGGAGGCTGGTGTTCACGGAGAGATGGAATCTTTCCCCTGTGAAGCAGATCGGTTGTTTCTGCTTGACGGAGGTCGAGGTGTGATAGGTTCACTGAGGAAGACAAGAGTTAGCTCCCTTCAATCTGAGGCTGGCTGTTCAGTGAAGGCTTCGGAAGTTTTATGAAACACATTTTGTTGCGATGCTTTGAATTTAATTATCAGATAACAGAGACATAAATATTGATGTTTTTATCTATTATTTCTATTTGTGATTACATAAATGTTGATGAATGTCTAAACTAGTTATCAATAAATAAGGAAATCTAACAAAACAATAAATTATAAACTAAATAATTATAGAGGGATAAAATATTGATTTGTTTTTATCTATTATTTCTAGTTGTGATTACATAAATGTTGATGAATATCTAAACCAGTCATCAATAAAGTATGGAAATCTAATAAAACAATATATAACAAATTAAATAATTGTCCATATCTCTTGAGATATTTTACTAATCAAAATAATCTTTGAACATAATGAGGGGAAACAAAGAAATTTACTTTTCAAATGATTAAGCAATTTATGACAATCATGTCGTTACATGGAAAAATTTTGAATTATAAAGAACTGAATTGAAAATTTAATAAGCAAGTTCAGAGTTAAAAAACATGCGGGTCAACGTTGTTCTGCCATACAGACAGTATAATTGAGCCAATGTGTTTATTAGCGCGACCCAAATTACAAATTAGTGTTTCTCTTATTGATTTCTGGTCTATTACTAGTATTAGGTTAGCCATCCAATTATGACTCTGGAAATAGGCTGCAATACTAGTACAGTTATCTCGGCAGAAGAATCAGTAGAACAAACACATTGTTTAGAACATTCGAGACGAACAGGTCCTAAAAACTATTTCAATAACCCTCCATTAGGCACCGCACTTACGTCGGCCATTATTCTATAGAGCATCCATCTACTTCTTGAACATTAGTTGCTGGGGCGGTCAGCCAGACAATAGACATAGCAGTGGCAGTGTACCGTCACCCAGACTTTAGGCAAACATTGCAATTTATTACTACGACTCTCGTGACACTCGCAGAATGGCACAAAGTTTGTACGTACACTGTCTCAAAATATAAAAATATATAATTAGTGAGTAATTATGGAGGTTTCACTGCAGGAATATTTCACCCATTTGCGACGATATCAAAATGTATAATAAATTATACCACCATTTTTTCATGAGTGAGTGAATATGGAGTTTAACTTCCCGGTGGAAATATTTCACCCATTTGCAACGATCTTTTTCATGAAAGTTTATGTCTAAATGTATTTGTTTGTAGTGTATTCATTACTTATCCCCTGTTTTGGACATATGCCTACAAGAACACCTGTCATTAAATGTATATGACATCCATACCTACATTGTCCTATAAACAATATGGACATATGAAAACAGTACGGTAATATACAATACAGATAAATAATGGGTTCACACAGATAATATCACACCTGGTGTCAATGATTCACAGTGTCATAGAAAGCATACCAAATGTAGCACCTATGGTACCACTGTATTCATAGTGTCACAGACAGCATACCATACCAAATGTAGCACCTATGGTACCACTGTATTCATAGTGTCACAGACAGCATACCGTACCAAATGTAGCACCTATGCCGGCTATGGTACAGTGTGTAGAGACAGAATACCAAGCATTAAGCTTTTATTGTCTTCAGAGGGTCACAGACAGTATACAGACAGTATACAGACAGTATACATACCTGCTCGACTTTCACTGTCTGCGGGCTTCACTTGTATTGGCCGATTCATCTGAAATAACAATGAGATGAACATTAGCACTAAGTTCACCAGCGAACATCATAAATCATCATTTCCAGCATAATTCACTAGATAATACTGACTAATAATCCATTATTTAATACAATTCATCATTTAATGTCACAATTCATCATTCAACACCATTGTTCAGAACTCAATAATTCATCAGTTAATACATTATTAACCATGTAATACAGTAATTGACCATTTAATACCATAATGTATCAGTTAATGCCATAATTCAATGTCAACAGCTACACGTTTGTCTTTCCTGCTCACTATGCATCACCACGAGTTTGACACATTCCAGTAATACAAAGAAATAGTTACAAAAGGCTGGGGGATATTGTATTATCCCGATACATGTGTATTCAAAAAGGACATTCATGTTCTCGCTTATTAAAAAAATCTTGAGTTATTCCGATATTTGATCTTGCTACATGGGATAAATGCGACTAAAACAAATACATATTTGATAGACTGTAAATAGAATTAGGCAAGTAGCACTGCATTCTACAGCCTCCTGCAGTCTTCTACAGACTTGTACATTTCCTAATTAATTCCTGAATCCAATTCCAATCATGTTGACAAGATATATCCGCGATGTCAAATGGCATTGTCTCGTGTAAAGCCTTTGTTCTGACCTACGCAGAACCTCAGAAGTATAATAGGAAGGTCGACCACAATGCTATTCATTAAGATTGAAATACATTCCTGCTAAGGGTATATTGATGGTGCACCTGTAGATCAATACCTCCACAATGAGGACCGCGGTGAAACCCTACCTAGGTACAGCGCCACAATAATAGTGACCACCTGAAACCCGTTAGCGACCGACACCAGCTGATGACTAATCGGTGCTAACGAGCGCCAACAATAACCTAGCTTTGATATTGACATCATAGGATGTCCACAATCTGATTCTGTCACTGATTGGTGCTGGCAAGGCTCTAGAACTGATTAGGATTAGAAGTACCTTGACATCCAAGATGTGAAACATTTGTGATTACACAGTACTATTTGTCAATAGAGCATATTGAATAGATTGTACTGTTGTACTAAGATATAATATTGATTATTCGCAATTGATGGAATAGAAAATATTTTTTATGTATTTTCTATTTAAATGTTATTACCTTTCACATTACAGACTTGCATGGTCCAAGGAGAACAAGCTGAGTTTGACCTTCTAGGTGATAAGAAAGAAAATAAAAGTTGCCCTACAGTGATTTATGTCTGCTTCACCATGGATTGAGTTAATTCAATTATCCCTGCAGGGAAAACAACTAATTATTATTTTTCATTAATACATATGATTAGTTATAACCTGACATTATCGGAGAGAATGACTCTTAAAACTGAGACCATCTCATGTTACAAAATGCTTCCTGTCAGTGTGGATACTGATATCAGTAATAGATGTGTACTACCGTGGAACCAGACCACTGCTGAATCTGGGATTCAAACCTGAGTTATTGGATTGTGAGTCTAACGCTCTACTGGGTGAGCTAAAGGGGTAACCCCACTGGCTGAGACCAGTAGGAGCATCTTATATCACAGAAAACTGAGCTTGAGATTGTGATGTTCGGGAAATTGAAAAAAATAAAATTTTCTTTTTCAATATTTGAGCAAAATTTCAATCTCAATAAGACAATCTTAAACTCAGACAATAAAAACCATTTAGAGAAATCGGGCCCAGGCTACACATGTACAGTGTAGAGTATCTTGGGAAAGAGTCTATCAAATCTGTTAAACAAACTGAAATATGTCAAGTAAACTGAAACATTTATGGAACCCCATTGGTTTTGAAATTGGTTTTTGACAGATTTGTTTAGACAGAACCTAGAGAGAGGATTCTAGACAGGTAGCATGATGTATCGAGATGTACTCGACTTCACCGAACCACATGGCCTTTTAGTGTCCAGACAACATTCTGGTCTCCAAAGTCATCAAAAGGTTAAAGCAAAGACAGAAGAAAGAAATCCTGAGTTTTCGAACTAATTGACATTTCAGCCTGTTACAAGAAACCTGCACGCACACCCACGGATTCTTACAAATGATTGAATTAATTTTCTTTGCCGACGGCGAAAACCATCTCCTCTCCTCTACCTGGGGGTAATTTGGAGCTGAGTCACACTGACCATCATAGAGGACATGAAAGATTACACAATGGATGAAAGTATGGCGGGATCTCTTGTAAGCTTCCTTCAATGTACATTACGAAGGAGAAGATCTAACAAGAAATCCAATGTCATTTTCATTCCATCTTCAGCAGATGACATACAATAGTCATTTCCGCCATTTCGGTTGCTATGGAAATGGTGAGATTCACAAGAGAGCATCTTTGTAAATGTAGAACATAATGAGGATATGTCTCCCTCTTCAGGTAATGTTAGACATAATGAGACTGCGCGTCTCTTCAGGTAGCGTAAGGAAGTGCTGGGGCTATTCCAGTAGATCATGCTGCTTCACGGCACTATTGCTAACATCCTCTGAAGCCACATGGGCAAGGATCGTGATAGTCGGCCATTACACGCAAACCTTGGACATAAATATTATTTACATATTTGGCAAGCAAAGATTGATGTATGGCAATATCTGCAGTTCCTCACAATCACAAACATTCTGCTACTTCGAAGAATAATACCAAACATCGCAGTGTAGATTGGGTTCTAAATTTCCTGAGATTGTGGCGAGTGATTTGTTGCTTAACGTCACAGTGTATGTCTTTCACCTACACTCGACTATCCCTGAGATAACAAGAAATATGATTGAATTCTCAGGGTCAAGCTACTTTGCAAGAAGGAGGCTGTACTCCGCGATGCTACACTTGCCAATGGCAGTAGTGAGGACAGTAGTACATTGCAATTAGTTTTATTAAACATGATTAAACATGTCTTAAGAAGCTCATATATTATTAATAGCAACAATCAGGACAACACAGTCATATTTTACATGCCTCAGGTACAGAGAATAATAAACTGAAGTTTAATAAAATGATGGGATTATCGTGATAAAGATGTTTCAGGAAAAGGGCCATTGTTATACGGATTATAATGTTTCTCTATTGTAGCCAGTACATCAAAGAAGTATGACTTCAAATAATAAATCGATCACATAGGTCTTATTGGGTCAGTGTGGAGGTGCAGTACCTCGTCATACACAGAGCTCAGACAGGAGGTGCAGTACCTCGTCATACACAGAGATCAGACAG
>JAUTBZ010158501.1:0-11135 GCA_032361785.1 Lepetodrilus galriftensis | reverse complement strand
AGCGCGGCTATTTTTCCCCGTACTTTATATAAAGCCCTATTTGCTTCCCCTGTAGCTATAGGGTGCCAGAATAGATATCAAAATAGTAAACGGGGCATCTTATAGCTACAGTTCTGCAGCTAACTTACCCTGTGTCGTTGCCAGTGGCGGGAAGACTGAAGACTCGTCTCTGTATCACGTCAATGTTGTCACTGTTGTCGCAGATGATTCTGGCCAAAGTTACTTTTTCTAGCTGGGTTATTTGGTCTTAAAATAAAACAAATAATACATACAACTAGCATGCATATTTACCATGTACGGTATGCATTGAGACTATGAGTTGTGGCTAATTGAAAAAAACGACAGCGATATAATATAATCTACTATCGAGGGCAACACAAGGAATGATACTTTTACAATACACACATTGTATTGTGTTATTAGAATAATACTAGTTAGTATTATTATTAGAATAATACTAGTTAGTATTATTACAGTTAGTATTATTACAGTTAGTAATACTAGTTAGTATTGTTATTAGAATAATACTAGTTAGTATTATTACAGTTCCATCAGACATAATCTCTGGCAGTGCTCTAGTCCTTGTCAAAGACGTTCCTTGGTAATCTTTTGGATTTGTAATGCTTTTTTTAAACTGAAGTGGCAATTAAAATAATAATTAAAAAATATTTAAATCGAATAATATCCCACGACACAACTTTCTCAAATACTAGGATTGCTGAGGGTGTGGGTGACGCCACGAACTAAGTATAAATCGCTTGTACCATGTATATTATATTATATATATTAGTGCATGCGTTGATACAGTTTTGACGTACAATTCTACTTCAATGTCCATCGAAAAATTATACGTTAATGAGCATCATGGTTGTGTTATCATATCCTAAAAAAGTCCTTATAGTTATTGCAGTTCTTTGAAACTGCTGATGACTTGCATTGGTATGTAAGTAGCATCTTGGTTGTGTTAGGATATTCTGAGTACTACATTATAGTTATTGATATTCTTTGAAACTGCTGATGACTTGCATTGGCGTGTAACAAGTATAGAACCCAGGTTTTACTCACCTGCAGTGAAGGCCGTAGTCGCGTCCGCTGTATTTTTGTAGAAGAAGCGATCCCCGTTCATGATCTTCTGGAACTGTTCCCCGATAAGACATCTGTACAGTGGTCCTACAGCCCCGCCAATTAAAGGTCTCTCAGAAATAGCAGCACTGTACAAGTCCAAGTCTTCGGGGGCATCATTACTGTCGACAGGGAACGTGCATTTATATGTCTCTGGCATAACCGTCACTGTCAGAAAGGAACGTTCAGTCATGTTCAGTAAGTTTCAGCATTCATTATAGGCCCACAAGAGACCATCTACAGATCTCTGATAAACCCAACAGATTTGATACCTTCCGGATTGCGCAATCGTGAACCAAGGGCCCGCCATAGGACGAGTAACATATTTGAGTTATGCTAGACACTAATAGATAGACAAGTTGTAGTACTGTACATATCCCTCCATACACTGTCATGTGTGCTTTGAGTATATTATCTGGAGTGCGTTATTACATTTTCCGTGTGTTATTAACATTGACCCATGCGTTATTAACATTTGTCAATGCATTATTAGCGTGTGTCCGTGCGTTATTAACATTGACCGTGTGTTATTAACGGGGGCAAATGTAATAATTATAACGCATGAACGTATGTTTGCTGTTTGTTTCGAACATTATTTCAAAATATTCAAAGTCTGTAAAGACAAATTCGATTGCCGGGATTCGAACTCTGGAACTCTCCCATTTCTTGCGCTCTAGCCCATTAGGCCACCTAACCGACGAAAGTTCAACCTAAAGTTATATAGATGTGCAATACGGAAGGCGCAATTGAATGAATCGCTCGTAAAATCCCTTACTTACTAAATAATATACATGTACATATTATTATTTGTATACAAGGTTTATTTGTGTATTTTTGTCGTGATATATGACAGTTAACACACGGCCCTCGGGCGTTACTGGCATGTAATGCACTCCGTTTCAGTAATGACCCCACGGGCTGCGCCCTCGGGCTACTTCCTTCGACGTCGTGCATGACATACCGTAACACCCTAGGGCCGTGTGTTAACCATCACTTATCATTCATATCTCCTGGTTGATAGGTGTCTCTAGCCTGTGTATTTGTTATCGCTGATTGGTCCGTTGTTATATCAGCTGATCAACTCAGTCGAACCCCCACACAGCAAAGTGGAGTTACATCCTGGTGTACATTGTAGTAAAAGTAAAAATACTAATAATAAAAATACTAAAAATCATATCAAATTATCTTCATAAACTCATGTGCTATATGAGCGTTATATTGAACACAGAAGAAACCTTTTCGTTACAAGTTGCGGCCATCTTGGATTTAGTTGTTTTACAGGAATACCAGAATATATTCAGGATCAATATTTATAAACAAGTCAGGATAGTTCCTATGCTAAAATTAACTACTATACCTTATGCAACACTTGGTGCTTTTTTCCCCGCCATATTTCGATGATGGATGGCAACTGTTTACGCATAGCCACCCGATTAGTTAGTTCATTTCTACCGTTACTGTTTTTTGTTGGTGGTGCTAGCTCACGTAATATCCTGCTAGATCAGGGATACCAAATAGCACTCAGGCATAGTATTAACTCCGAGCCGACCAGTCCCTGCACTATTGCGCCAAGCAGGGGAGCAAACGCCATACTAATAACGTCTTTTAGTATGACGCAACCGGTAATCGAACCATGTGCCTCAATTTACCGTCAAAGGGTTATCAAAGCACTACTCTATTAGAATATTATATCTGCTGAAAATTGATGGATAGTTATTGGAATATTCGATTCAATATGGTTTATTGTTTAATAATGATCACATTTATATATGAGTTTGATCGCTTGTTAGAAAGTTGAGATTTAAGGGCTACGATCTACCCCTATATATACAGTCCGAGTACTTTAACGTTATATTTTAATACCACTATAGGTAGGGGTGGACCGTACTTTATTCATATTCTGACATTGCACACATTTGTTTTTAAAAAAATGTATATTATATAGAAAATTCACACAGTAGCCTACTATGTTAGAATTTATTATGATAAAGATTAGATTTGAAATAATTAATATAATTAATATAACATCAAAATTAATAGCTATGAATTAAATAAATAAATATTTCAACACTCGATAGTTACAAAAATAATCATATTTTATATGAAATAGAGAACGTTCCGCTATATATCTTGTCTTTGAAGCATCAACTGAAATATGAACGATTTGTGAGAAAACGTTGCGTGTGCGTATTATATGTTTAAAAGGTCTTCTGGACCCTCTGTCTTCTGCCTGTTCTACGGAAGACAGCTCTTCCAGAAGATCCTTCTTTTTTAGGAAAAGAGCCAAATCGCACGGGGCTACGGTGTATAGTGAAAGCATGGTGCACGACGCCATTTATGAACTTTTCGTGAAACGCATGCTTGTATCGCTACGAAAGACGTAAGTCCCTATTGTATACATGCACAGAGCAACACTCGTAGCATTAGAATCTTATCTAGCTTTCGCTCATGCATATACATGTATGAAATGTGGACGAGTTATTGGAACAAGTGATCATCTAAACATCTCAGGATAGTCATATTGGGTTTAATTTTACCAGCTCTGAATGGGCGTAACTCTAAAGTAACCGTAACTTCAATATTAGCCAATAACTACACCATTGCTAAGGTTGGAGTTAATATTACCTTAGAATTCGGTCGAATAGTACATGGAAAATGAATACTCTGTAACACTTTTTTACATACCTGATTTAGGATCCACGAAGACGATGTCTATTATGTCCGTGGCTCTATGTTCTTTATCCATACTTCTGGTAGAGAATGGGTCGAAGGCTGTGTTGTGAGTGGTCACCTCCACCATGACACCCTCACAAGTGCCTGTGCTGCACGACCACTGGGCATACCTAAAGCATAGCACGATAACATTAGCATAAAGTGGGGGTAACGTGAAATACTACGTGTATGTTGTAATTCATATAACTGTTGTTCTCGAAACAGAATGAAAGAAATATTTAGGTGTCCTGTTCCACGATCCTAACACAATCTTATCAGGATCCTGGCAGGAAGCCCGAGGTGAAAGTGTCCTTCCAGGATCCTGGTAGGATTGTGTTCAGATCCTGGAACATACACATAATCACTGTTCTTCATGACTATGTGTATGCAGCGTAAATATAATTGTTCTCTGGATATGCAAGTTTCTCACCATCATCATGGTGCCTTCATCACCAGCAGCAGCATCATTATTAGTATAGTTAATATTCTACCATTGCACTGGAACCAGTCGTCAGTCACACCGGTCGAACGTAAATTTGCAAGCCAGTTATTGGTTGAAATGTTGGAAACACATAATTTTATGTGAATAATTTGTCTGGTTTTCTAAAATCATTCCAGGTTTATAATTGGCATAAGAAGTAATTACAACTTGATCCATTGATCTGAGCCATCTATCTGTGAGACCAGGGTGACCCACTTTCTGTGAGTGTTTATAGAAAACACACGTCGGTAGAATTTATTTTATTTGTGGGTTTCCACACTCTGCAGATGAACTGTTACTTTGAATTATTTCTCATTTTACGGGTAATTATCCACTTCAGAACTAAGGACATCTACAGTGTATATCTCGTAAAATCCAACAACGGAATAAGTAAAACTGGTTAGGTGCACTATAACCAATACCAGCTATTTTAGTACATATTTGACCACGCACCAGCCGTTGCTACTGGGTCGTACGGTACTGCACAGCTATAGCCAGAATACGAATGAATTAGTGAAGAAAGCAGTTTTAAATACCAATACTTCACGAACACATTTGGCAGGAAGACACCTTTACAGTTAAAAAGAACGCGCACGTGTACACATTTTTTTCATATACACACAAACCAATTATACATATTTGGATTGACAGATTCAATTAGAAATATCAGCTCGCTAAGTGGTAAAGTATATATTGGGTTACGAAACCGACCAACTGATAGGTAGTTATTTAGCGTGACATCCGACAATACATTAACACAGGTATGTCGTTAGTGGGGAATGCAAAGCGGGGCGATTCTATGGGTGTGGGCACGATCATGTAGGTTCTAGACCGACACAGAAAACTCATATCTGTTCTACGCACATTGAACAGCAGTGGCGTACTATTGTCGTCGTCGTCGTCGTCGTCGTCATTTTCATCATCATCATCATCATCATCATCATCATCATCATCATCATCATCATCATCATCATCATCATAATTATTATAAATCATCATCATCATCATCATCATCATCATCATTATTATCATCATCATTATCAGTATTATAGTCTTTTAATAGGTAATGCGGGGTTCACACAGTGCCAATTATCGCTCCCGTTTGAGATCGGACAGTGCTACGACACGAAAAGTGAAAACGTCGTATTACTATCCTCAATGATCTGGAAGGTCCTATCATTGTCTGAACTCAGTTTGAACTCAGTCCTACGGATCGCCAATGGTCGGGAATGCTCGGAGCATGTGTGACTGCGGCTTAAGAGAGCTTCGTGAAAGGATACCCTGGCCAGGAGATGACGAAGATGTTCGAGTAGATCTACGACTTCATGCTCAAGCTCAACCTTTATATGGGAATTTGGGAGCAAAACATTTAGTTGAGAATGAAATGGTACTGTAAAAGGTTTCATAATCTCGAGGCCGGTTATAGTATGTTCTGTACGGTACAATAGAAGTCATACCATGAAATATTTTGATACGTGTTTTCGACAAAATTAATTATATTTATGAAATGATACTAGTATATATTTTTGGCATATGCATTACTGTATTACTTTTATACATTTAGAAACTCCTGGGTTGATGTAGGCGGGAAATGGGATTCCACGATAGCCCATTGGAGAATCCATAATTACTTATTTGAAGCTAAGATGTACACCACAAGGCCCGAGATTACTAAACTTGTTTTTAATACGATTTCATGCTCAGCTCAGTTTTGCTCACAAATCACCATGTACCAGTACAGACTTAGTACATTTTAAGCTTATCGTAATCAAAATGTTTTCTAATCTCGGACTGGTTGCTGATTATTTGTCAAACTTAGAATTATTCAGTATACTTGTAGTTCAATAATTTATACTATATGCTCATCCTAATTTAAGATATAGTTCATAATATCAATCTCATCTAAATTCCTTGTCGAAAACCACGGAATCTAAAATTAGCTTTCGCGATAATGGCCACTTATAGGTCAGACGATGGCGGAAGTTTTACTTTTTGTGTGTGCAGTGTTGAACGATAACGTCATATCAGAGATTGATGGTGGGAAACAGTAGCACACATAGATTGCATGCGATGAGGGGGTGGTGTGTGTGTCTACGCAAGGAGGAGTGATCATGTGGCGACAAGACACGCTCATCAGACACCTGTACAGATAAGCACCTGTGCATCTGCATCTGTACAAGTATGTGTCCCGAACTGTACATCTGTATCTGTGTCCTGAACTCTACATCTGTTTGTGTCCTATTGTGAAAACAGGGCTTGTAATAAATGAGACCTGACTGTATCTATAGGCCTACTATATAATGCAGCATATAAAGCAATTGCAGTGTTCTTCCTTCTGTCGTGCGAGTAGAGGTGTTCCTTAGGATGGAGACGTGGTAACGGGTTATATGTTGTCAGACAGCTATCGGATTTGAGGTACACATGTATTGCACTATCTGGTATTGTTTGGTGAAGGTGCCCACGGCGTATGACCCGTGGCCGTGTGTTGCGGTAGTCCGCAGAAGAGAGAGAGACAACTGACAACATCTTCGTTCTCTTTCTAATCTCTGTGTAAACACAACATGTGTACTTGCTATAGCTGGACCGTAATCCCGACTCCACACGGAGAGATTTAGCCTTTGCAATATTAACTTTTAAGTTCGAGTCTTCAGAAATGCTCCGTAAATGAATTAAATAAATAGTTTTTCTGGGTGGCAAACGCGGGGTGAGGTATTTTCTCAGTTAAAGAAACTCTTCATGCATATATCTGATCAACGGTATATATGTACTACACGTGTTGGAATCGCTTAGTGTTTTATCGAAACTCGATACTAAATATCTGCCTGCGGTGATTCTATTTATGTAGAATAGGGTATATACCACTTGTATACACATACTAGAATGGTTCACCAATCCACACTCACACCCACACCCACACAAACCAACACCAACACACATGCAATCCAACTGAGCACCGGTACGGTATGACTTACCAGTTCCCTTCCAAATAATTTTTAAAGTTCTCTAATGTTTGGAACTGAGCATCCTCGAAACACGGGTCAAATAATTAGTGTAGTCATACTGGCCGAGGTGTCGATGCTGGGGTCTGAGATAAGTATACGTACAATATTACCAATTCACTTATACATGCATGTATCATACGTTTAGCCTCTAGCAGTATGATCTCGGTCATCTTCACACCACAGGGGTACCTTAATTACGTTCACACTATGCAGCGAGTCCTGAGCGTAATAAAGTATCCTTCGTGTGAGAGGATGGATCTCGGTATACTTTCTAGCTTGTCGCAATGTTCAAATAATATGTCAATTGACAATGACTTCTGAAGATTGCAATTTTCCACGGGAACAGAATACTACTATGATGATGATGTGGAGTTCATGTGGTAAGCTATGGAGTATGATGTCGAAGCATCGAGTACATCGAGAACCAGGAATCTCCGTTGACCGAGGGTCAAACTATTCCAAATATTCTAAAACATGCACATTCTTCAAATACTGTCGAGTACGCAACAACCAGAGGGTATGCATAAATTATGAACTATTTCGTGACGTTTGCTTGTCAATTTGATGATGGCAAACAAAAACACACCCACCAACACACATACACACACGCACACACTCACATATCCACGCACACAAATACACACGCACACACGCATACACACATGCACGTACGTACACAAGCATACATATGACATGGCAGTTATAGGAAATGATGTTTGTGTTAATTATACACAGCTAGTAGTTATAGGCCTACACATCACCTCCCCCATATATAGCAGAAGTAGGCGCAGACATTGCCGCACGAGTTAGAGGTTTGGTGCGAAGTCTCTTCTCTTGGACCCTCAGGGTTCGTGTTAGAGTAAGAAGGCAGGTATGATTCGGTAGGCCCTACAGTACAGTATTCTGAACAGTCGGAAACCTTCAAGTCACTCTTTGCATAAACCCATGTTAACTGCGCGTGCCGCTCAATGAAAAAGGAGGTTCCGGTACAAAGGCTGTATATATACATGCAGTAGAAGTAGCTCGCCTGATAAAATACCGTAGATCGAAGTCCGGTAGTGCCTGCTCTTTTGCATCCTCGAAAACACAGGCTATTGTGACTACACTAACTTCCGTCAAATATTTTGGTTATTTTTGTAGTCATAATGGCCTGTGTTTTCGAGGATGGTTCTTTTGGTCCCTCGTGAAAGATGCGGTACCAAGCTTGCGAACTCTTAATTATGAGTGGAATCCAGCAACACAACTAAAAAATAATTAAATTATTGTAGAATGTAGCTCAATGAAAAAACTTTGGAACGTGGGTTTAGTGCATTATGTAAGTGTACATATTAGTATTAATATAGCTATCTTACGTTCTGCTGCATGCTATATTGCCGCGAGCTTGAGCCATAGCTAGTTTTAAAATGCTATATAAACACGAGCAGCGATAGGATCTAAAGGTTGCTATTAAAACGTATGAATGTATCGCATACATCAGCTGTATATGCACATGTCTTTCTAGTTGATAGTCCGCACTCTGGGGCCAATATGTACGTACCCCCGCGACACTAAGTAGTGTTATATTAATGTTTGGCTTTTCTCAATGAAGGTTATTGACCCTGATTAGGGCGCCACTTTGATCCTATATAAGTAACCTGCTCATGAGAAAGAAGGCAGGTTACGAGACATTGAAGATCACATTACCATGTGTGCTCGAAGGGGGTGGCGTATTATGATAAATAATGTTTTTGACGTTCACCTGGAACACGGCAAGACACGGTCCATAAATGAAAAAAAAAATTTCGTGGCTTTTCTTCAATACAATTCATCACATATATCAAAGCATATCTAAAGGTTATATTGATCAATTAAATGGTGTTCATTTTACAATTCGTGTATATTAGTTGATAGATGCTTGGTATATTAAGTTAACTGCATATTATCCTTATTAACAATTTGTTATTTCACAATGATTGGGAATATCAAATGCACGTATGTTTATTCATCACAGACATCATTTAGCAAAGCATTTGGAAATGTTTTTGACGTTTAATCATGTAAACCTTCCCCTTAGTATGATATCTTTCTAGTACATCCACATTTTGTTTAACGTGTATACGTGTATGTATGTTCGAAGAACGTCTATTCGTGTAGGCTATGTATGCTCCAAGAACGGGGCTATCTATGGCGACCAGTTTCTATAGGAATCAACGTACAAACAAGGCTTTTTATAGATATCATAGCATTTGAAAACAAATATATTTTGCTTCTAGAAACTATTGCTAAGACTATACTATTTTAATTCCACCACTTTTAGGCCGTTCCTTGACATTCGACCAACGCACACCTTCAAAAGCATTTATGATTAATAGCGCATGCGCAATGTGACGTAATAGTTGACTCTCCTCTCAGCAGAAGATAAGATTCATCAAACATGAGGGGTATTGTACTTGGTGTGTAAACACTGTAGATAAGTTCTGGCTGTTGCTACACTTGTTTAGTCTGAAGTGACACGGAGACGAAGGATCAGATCTGCCTCTACAGCAACAGACTCTCTCATCAATGAAGTTAAGATATTATAAAATGCGATGGGTATTTCGCTTTCAAGAGCAGGCCATGACACTCTGGTTATAAGGCGCCGTTGTCCGTGGAAACAAGTAGAATTACACAATAACTTACATCATTCTGCTGGTAACAATTTAGTTTTAAACCAAGCATCGCCATGCCAGCCATTTCTACTCAAATTGATACTGCGAACGAATTGATTCCTAGTATATGTACAAGCATGGTCATTTATATACTGCATATCGACTCATACTATTGAGTATTGGTCCTAAAATTGCTTTTTAATGTTTTAAAGTCAATCATTACATTTGGGTAGTAAAATATATGTTGACGTGTTTTCCATCCTTTTGTGCCGTGACATAAAATGTTACTGTGTTTGATCGCATCCAGTGCGAACATGTTTAAAAATTAATGTATGTGTGATTACTGACACACCCTACTTGATAATCTGGTTTCACTGCACTTTGAAAATATTTCGTGAGATTGTATATAATGTCTGTATACTCAGGAAGCAAAGGATACCCAAGGCAATACCATTGGAATAGGATTCCATTATTTTTAAAATATGTTTTCGTACAGTTGCATAAATCCACTATTCTATAGAAGTTATCTTTAAAACATTGAAATACTAAAAATAAATTGCAAGTACTATTTTTCTTAGAACACGTGTGAATTATGATCTAAAGACAGAATGATGGTCGCAACAAGAAATCAAAGCAGCGCGTATATTAGTTTTACTTTCTCATCATGAAGTCGACAAACCATACGCTTTGACCATCTCCGTTTCCAGAAAACCGCCACATCCACTTAGTTAATTGTTATTAATATCTCGCTGGAGATGTTCGGAGGAAGGAAGACCATTAGCACGTCACATTAGTCGGCAGATTAATCGTCGCATTGATCTACTTCCGGAGCGTCATGCAGCCAGCGGCATGATCATTTATAACTTGCGGTCATCTTGGATGTGGTCACGTGATAATTCATGTGGCGATATAGGCTATAGACCTTCTACTGATAGATATATAAGGAGATGTAAGTCGTAAATCACAGATATGAAAGCTAATCAATGGAGAATATTGTTACAGGAAACGGCATTAAATTTCACATTCAAGAAGTATGCACATGATGTTAAAGTCCTCTAGTTAGGTTCCCTTCGTAAGGCTTCGTATGTATCTATATTGAGGGAATATGTCCTACTAGTGGGGCGGCTAAGCCCTAAAAAACAGTCGAATTGTTCACATTGTGGTAAAAGCATGAAATTTGGAGAGAATGTA
>JAUTBZ010158490.1:0-11136 GCA_032361785.1 Lepetodrilus galriftensis | reverse complement strand
GCAATTAGTCTCAGATCGAAATTCGTTTGTCCATTATCCAGGTCAATCAACTGTGATATTATGCCTTTAATATAATATTATCTGAACATTTTTACCAATGTTTTAAAGATAAACCTTTCTTGCAGATGATGACGACCAATAACTCAGCGGAGTTCTTCATCTTGTCCAGCAAGGCCCACCTACATCCGTGACCTATTGACCTCGTAAGTCTCAGAAGACAACAGAGGAAGAATCGTGCCAACACGTGAACGTTTATTCCTGCATATTTGAAGCATCAAAACTCGCGGTGGTTATGCGCACGTATTTCTAATCAGGTCACGTGACTAGATATTTCCACACCGCTCCACTCGTCTTGTTCATTATTAATTCTCGTTTTTGTTTTAAATCTAAGTGGTTTTGTGTCCCCGTGGACACTCCATACTTGAATCAGTGACTACCGGATACACAGATAATCTCTGACGCTTGTCGGAGTATTGATCAGTGAATGCATCTGTAGACCCATCACTAAGCGTATTGTTCTTGACACGCAATACAATGATAGAATGGTACTATCATAATAATTATGAAACGTGAGTAATCGCGGGAGCCTGACCAAACAGATAAAATAGGCAGCTCTTTTTCTCTATTAATTCATATGGAAATTGTCCCTCGTTGGTATTGAATTAAGACATGTCCTACACAATTATTTGCGTGTATTAAACAGTTTCGACGTGTACTGTGCTCAAAGTACACACCCATTTACTTAATTATTAAGATCCTGCACTTTTATCCATTTATATTAATTTCCATGTAGATCTAGATGCACATTTTACTTAAAAGCATATGGAATTATACATTCGTATCTCGGGGTAACATGTACCACGATTTCCAATTTCATATTGATTCTGATTTACAATTTCCTTACAGTTAATTAACACACTTCCGTATAGAGATTAGTATTTATGTAAATAACAGATGCTACCGAATGTGGAAGAAGTAAAAGACTGAGTAAACAAACCTTAAGACATAGTATGCAATGCTTTTCTTTTAGTGTTCATTATGTATTATAGTAATTTGTGCCTGTACTGCATTACTGCTGTTAAGATCAATTTCAATCTGTGATAACCCATACCATATTTAATACAATAGTATTCATGAACACACGTTACATGGTGATCTCATCGTCCTTGCTATGTTTGATCCTGTCCATGTTAATATTATAGCACCATTCCACAGACTGGGAACCAAGGCTGTGCGTGTACTGGTTACTCCATGCAATACCATTGCACAGGGCATTCGTATCGTCAGCGATTCCAGAACCATACCACCCGTAGTCTTGTTCTGATCAGTCGTTCTTTCACAAGGTCTCTAATGTTATGTTTGTACAGATACTGATTTTAAAGAATCATGAATGTCCATATGACCTCTATTATGAAATAAGAGGCCATAACATTTAGATGATGTCATGAAACGATGACACGGGGCCTTGGCTGCAGCCTATTTCGTGAAGGTACCCGGATGCAACATATTTATATAACACTTGAGTTGATCACCAATATTCAATCTCATTAAAATCAGATCTTACGGAGCGAGTATCACATATCTGTTTGAGCGTTATATCTTATTTTAATGAGACTGACCAATATTATGCCAAAGCATGTATTGTTCAGAAGCACAGCTAACGGGCATTACTATACAGTGAACTGTATCCACAAGGACAATATAAATGTTTTGGTGAATTGGAGATATGACCATTCCGGAACCAATGGAACAACTACTGGTACCAACGCGATGCTACTAGGTAGTTCTTGCAATCCCGGTCTTAAGTACAGCAGTACTTGCATTTGTTGTTGAAATAACATATTCCATTTATATATTCGGAGAGAAATCACAAAGATAAATATTTAAAGGCCCAGTATATTCAGTACAATACGTCAGGATTGTCATTGACGATTGACTTGCAGGATTGACAGAATTATCCCTCGGGAACACCGCATCTATTTACGGTGTATGGATATTTTCATTCCACTACTGAAGCCTAAGCCTCTATATTCTAGAGAGCAATGAATTTATGGTTCGGTTACAAAGGCAAGCTGCTATTCATGAATAGTACATGTCTAACTGTTCCCTATGGAGTATTTAACACGGAGACGGCCGCTGGTACTGTTACATCTTGCTAGTACCTACAGTGGACAACTTCCAAATGGATCAGAGGATATTTATAGAGATATATTGTTGGAGAAAATACATTGAAGCATTGTTTGCTGAACTTTGTTGATAATCCGTCCACACTGCTATTAATAAAATACCTGTTATGGTCTTGTTGAAAGACAATGTTTGTTTTAGAGTTATCTGTCGACGGACATTTGAGAGAAGACCTACCTATTGGACACTGGGCAATGGTGTCAATGGATCTAAACATGGAGCATGAACAATGGATCAAGGCACTCCATTGACGGAGATTTAGTGTAGTCATAATGGCCTGGGCCCCTATTGAAGCTATTCTCTAAACTTCTTAATATCTTCTTAGCTTAAGAACGTGAATAGCTCATGCTATAGGTATCCTTAAGATAAAGTTAAGAACCTTCTTAGGCGAAGAAGATTGTAAGAACATTTCGAGAATAGGGCGCCTGGTGTTTCGAGCATGTCGTATGTACTATAATAGGTGATATCTGTTGGAGACTTGGAGTAGGACGGACTTATAGAGTATAGGGGCTGTCCAATCTCGTTGAGAAAACTTTCAAGCCCACTCGCGACAACTTCCGGTGGCTAACTTCAATCTCTATCAAAGCAATCCGTCAATTACAATACACTGCCATCAACAGCTCTTTCGTATACCAGTACAGCTATATAATGTAATAGTTGCACCGTTATATTACTACTAGAGTTATTACAATATCCACGCATTTAGTGACATTGTGGAAATCTGTTTATGGTGGGATGTTTATGGATATAGTAGGCCTACGATGTCCATGCCTGCATGAGAAACACATACGCATTTCTACGCTTTAGAATATTGTAGCAGTTGTTGGCACTAAAAGCACAAACATTTTCATTGCTAAAATTAACATAGCTTATTTGAATCATCTAAAAGAAGAAAAGAAAACTTACATTGAGTTAATAGGTCATGTATATGAAAGCATCATTAGAGACATTCAACAACATTTTTACGTTGGAAACAGAAACCCTCCTGAGGGGATATATGGATAATAGCATGGTATAGGCTTAATTTATATCTTCTCAGAAATTGTCCCATTACAACGGCCTTATATCTGGATTAGAACGAATGTTCCACGTTTGTAACTGGCCTGGTAATGGTAAAGAATCTACCTCAAATTCCACCATACCATGAACAGATCTATGCTAATTTGAAAGAACAAAACAGAACAGCAAAACACTTTAGTTCTGAAAAACATCTTTACACAGCTTAAAACGCATCGTCGAAATGCTAATGACATAGTTGAACGCATCATAGCATTAATATTTTAAAAGTTCAACGCGTCTGTGGTCTGTGGTAGTTATAGAAACATGGTTCTAGTAATGAATGGGGCTTAAAGGCATAATGTCACAGATATTTATGTTTGTTTTGGACTTGTTTGTTAGCTATAACTGCAAAATACATACAAAACACTTGACATACATACAATCATGTTTGTACTTCCAAAAGGCTTTCTACCGCTGTGTGTTTGACAATTCTTCACTGCAATCCCTCTGCGACTCTTAGAGTCGGGTTTAAATCAAATACCGCCAACGGCTCTTTAGATATGATGCAAAGGGACATAACTCTGTTTGATCGCAAATTCGTGCTTAGAACAGTGATACATCTAAGACAAGATAAATAGCGGAACGTTCCCCTATTTAATATAAAACATGATTTGTTTTATAACTATCGAGTGATGGGGGATAAGTACATCACTAAATAATAACGTTTGGGTGGATAGATCAAGCGTAATTAGTCTCAGATCGAAATTCGTTTATACAGGTCTATCAACTGTGATATTATGCCTTTAAACTATTTAGGATAGCCTACTGCTGGAAAATGTTTAACGTTGATGATTGTATTGACGAGAAACACTGACGGAAGCACTCATAAAATAACCAGATAGCTATAATTATCTGCTAACATATACATATGTCGTATTAGAGTAGTAATAATAATTTTCAGATAAGGTACAACACGTGTACACATTGATAGAAGCGTACATAAAACAAATACACATAATTATCGGGGTATGTCAAACATCACAATTGCATAAATATTCATAGGAAAATGAATGCATGAAAGGTCCTCAATAACTTTAGCGACTGCAAATGCAATAAACAAACAATTATTGATAGGTCTAAATTATGTTCTAATTACGATACATTAATCAATGTTATAGTATAGGCTATCGATATTGATGTATCGTAATTAGAACACAATTAAGAAAGTATGAATTAACAAGTGATGGGGAAACTGATATTCTTACAATCATTCATGGATGAATCCACATTGATAGGCATATCGAGAAGAGACATCAGGCATACAAATACAAACAAATATGGTTAATGTCCTGTTACGTCTTCGGGCTAGCCTAGGACACATAATAACGTGAGTGCTTTAAAATAAACCAAGACCCCCGAGGTGAAAGTGGAACAGAAAACCTAACTTTTCTTGCTGTCACACATCTCACGAAAGGATTACTTAAACTATAATATTATTACCTTTCTGACGCGGTATTGATATGGTGGTGTGCTGTCTGTACCGTGGCAATGCAGTTATCATCATTGGTCTGTCAGTACCAGCAGTGCTCGCAGGTTTACTGCAACATTCAGCGCTACAGATGTTGAGGGTTTCCTCTGCCCTAAACCGACAAGCCATGATATAAGTGAAATAATATTGAAAGCGGTTCTAAACCCCAATTTAAAAACAAAACAAAACAAACGGAAGCAGTATTGTATAGCAGGAAGTGACGTAAGCATTGAATTACTCCCGGACGACCGCACGCTCCTGTCGCATGCGATGTTCAGTCTCGTACACTTAATGGAAGCGCACTGATAAATCTGTTATTGGCGAAACCGGAAGTTACATTCGCTGATGCGTCATCTGCCCGATACTGTATCCTATGTCTGACCCTTAATCACTCAATAGTATTGGATTCGTCCTACATCTACAAGAACATAAATGTAGGCCATCCAACACATCAAACCACAATATAGTTTTTCTGTTGTATGTTCACCCATCAATAATCAAGAGTCTTTATATCCAAAGGCTAACTCGTCTGTCATGTGTACTGGAATTGCTGGAACATGGAGCGGTATGAAGTCAACTTAAATGAACTCAATCTTAGAAGAAAAACTTGTTCTCTGATAATTATACAGACACATTTAGATTGTGCCAGTGGCCTTTATACCACAAGAAAAATGTTCTTCCTCTTCTGTCACTGCTATTGAATTAATGTTTAAATTCAATGGAACGGAGAATTATTAGTTTAAAAAAAAAATGGTAGTTAAAAAAACCTCCACGTTTCCCGTCCTGTATAATTTGCATATAAAAAGTGAATATATTTAACTTTACTCCCGAGCAGTAGTATGTGGCAGTACATTTCCCCTTCAATTTATGTTCATTAACCCGCTGAAGTACTTCATCTCTTTATACCAATACACGTCTCTTTATACCAATATGAGAATAAACACTTCAAGTTAGACCAATATGTGTTGACTACTGATTTACATCTAGTCTTACGCCAGAGTGGGTCTCTGAGAAAGCTGTCGGATCGTTACGCTGCTAACGGGTCTACTTTTAGATCAGTTTAAACATGCATTCAGAATTTATAAGCGTTTGCCAATGACAAACATATTCCAGAAATACAAATGTTCAGTTTCACCCTCTGAACCAGTCGATTAGTGCCTACTTAACACCCTTCAATCCGCATCATTGATGTTAAGTATACAATGCCCATGAGTTCCAGACAATGTTTCAATATGTAACTACCGGTAAGTGGATATTCAAGAATGTCCAAAGTACAACATCACACTAAGTTCATCTATGCCTGTTAACGAGAGACGGTTTAATTATGGAGTTTTGTTTACGAGATGTGAGTATCACGGTATTAAAGAAGGCAAGGAGTGTCTGGATAGCAGGAAGAACGGTCAGCACTAATGGGAGGCCTTCATACCTTATGCTCTTTTGTTTGCCGAGGAAGGGTCGATGTGCATATAGCACAATCTCTCGTAATGATCCGCCGGTCAATGTTATATGTTCCAATCTGCCGTATATTTTCTTTACGTAATGGCTTTCTCCACAGCCTGATAAAGGTAATTCGGAACAACGGACCCACTGAAAGCAAACGCGGCATTGGAAAATGTATTACGGTCAACGTTATCCATAATTACTAGGGCTATCATGTAAATCAGCAAAACGACAAACACCGTGTACTGACTGTGTACTGAGAGTCTGATTATTGCAATTAAAACACATGAAAAGAGAATGTGTATGATACCAAAATAGAAAGCGTAATTGCAAATATGGATTTCGCTGTGCCCCAATACGACGTAAGGATCTGGACGTGTTATCACAACATTTCAAATATTGACCTAGTCGTACTTATCACGGTATTTGAGGTGGTTCTTCTTCTAAAATACGATGTTCTCAAGCTGAAACTGAACATAGTAATTCGTAAATCAGTGGCTGATAGATTGGCGCTACTTGGCAGAGGGAACGATGAACTTGGTGGACTTGCCATACGTTTTACTAACATTGAATCGAGTTAGAATGTAGATACTATTTGCTGAAGTCGAATCTGAAATGTCAGAAATTTCAGAAGTTTATTGATTCCAGATATTACAGCGTCATCAAACACGTCTGCTTGGACACATTAATGACAGCTAAAACTAACTGCATCCAGATACCGGTAATTGGCATAATAAAGTTCACAGATTCTTTTCAATTAACTTTTCAATGAGCATGTATTTCTTTTTAGTTTAAACATATGTATTGACCAACATGTCATGAGATTGGCATGTATGCATGTTGGTGTATGCATGTATGTATGTGTATGTGTGTGTGTGTGTGTGTGTGTGTGTGTGTGATGTGTGTGTGTGTTTGTGTGTGTGTGTGTGTGTGTGTGTGTGTGTGTGTGTGTGTGTATGTGCGCGCGCGTGTGTGTATGTCTGCCTCTAACCTGAATTCTGCAGTTTAAAAAAGTCATTAAAATAAGCTTAGACTGCACATTATTTGACAGCACTATTAATTTCAGTCGCCACAACGTCTGATAATGACAAGTGGAGAACAAATTAAAATCTACATTTACAGAAATCATAAGTAAATATTAGTTCTACCAAGCATGCTATACTGTTGTCGTTACGTATACAATAACTTCGAGAACAGGAACACAGGTTTGAATCAAATCCTGGGTCCCGTTCCACCATAGGATCGTAACATTATGAGACTGGTAGCTCCATGGCTACGTATAGAAGTTACGACTCTCGTAGCGAGCGTTTTATAGAACGGGACCATGGTCTCAGACTAATATTAAGGACGTATTTGTTGCAATTAAACTAGATTTTGTTTTGATTTGGTGGTTTCTATACCTGGCCTCGAGGTTACGAAACTTTCTGAGTACGACTTCATGCTCAGTCTCAAAATTTAGATGACGTTTTATGAACAAAATTCAGAGTTGAGTTTGAAATCATACTCAGAAAAGTTTCGTACTCTCAGGGCCAGGTTTAGGGTTTCCAAAGGTTTCCAAACTAATTGGGTCCAGTACACAACCGGTTTGCCAAACCGAGCTGTCCAGACACAACAAATACGTCCCAAGACAACGGTTTCTGCTACAAGTTACTACCTCCAACATGTGTTCCAGCCTTGCCGCTGTACCCAATATCTGGGCATCCTTTCACGAAGCTCTCTTATCTATACTAAGAGACAAAGTCGCTCTTTTGCAGTGAATTAGCTATCGGCAAAGAGAGCGTTATGGTCTCTTAGTGGTTGAGAACTTCGTGAAAGGATACCCACATATACCTTCACACACACTGGAACCTGTAGACTTCCTGTAGACTTCCGGTACAACTTCCGGTACACTTCCTTTACACTTTCTGTACAGACAATACCTGCTCCGAACGTCAGGACGGCGTATCTCCACGTAGGCTAGATGTCTATTTCTGTTCCATATAATAAATGTGGATTCCTTCTAGGGGAATTGATACTTTTAAAGATATTACTAATGCTCATTGAATAGAACATCGTGTAATTCCCTATACATTTCCTGTGTATATCGACTCCAAGATGTACGACATTGACGTCATAGAAAAGGATGCAGCTTTTGATACTTGGATTAGTGATTTTTAAAATGTTAATGTGTTTCCGTGGTAGAATATAGATACGTAATCATACATCAACAATGAGATCCGTAACAGCCAAGAATTAGTCGATACAGACTTTCGTAGGAAATGCCACCTAGATCCATTAAGACGAAGTATTGACTATATATAATGTAGACTGGCCCTGGGTTCAATCTCCTCCTGAAAATAGCTTTCAAAGTTATCAAAATAAACTGCGTTATCCATAAATATACTATTGCGAATTAAATGTGGAACAGTCATTACCGTATCATATCATATATTATTACAAATACGCACTGGGTCCCGTTGCTCAAACCAATTGTACCATGATTCGAAACATGATGCAGCATTGACGTAAAGAGATTGTTATGAAGTTTACAATTTCAACTGCAATGCAATGAGGAAGAGCGTAATAATGTTAAGTATATATAATATAATGCCTTTGCGATAGAAAATCTTGAACGGGTTGTAACTGACGTCAAGTCAAGTCGTCTCATAAGCAACTAAAAATAAACAGTGAATTTTCAGTTATAAACAGACAGGATATTATGTGCTATATATATTTCTGACCATAACTATGTCCTCCAGAGATACTATATTGTATAGATGTCTTCTTTCTGATAAGCACTCTTCTAGCGCTCTCATAGATACATGACAATCGGGCCTTTACGAGGGCCCTGTGGCCTCATAGCGAGGATTCCGGATACAGTCTGGGCATCCATTGTGATGACTATGAGCGTATTCGTTTCAAAAACTCGACCAACCCTAGGATGATGAAATTAGCCAAGGACCAAACACTCATGATGATACGAGTACCCTCATTGGCTAATTTCACTACGCGTCTATCACCCTAGGGTAGATGGAGTGTTGAATCGAATACGCTCTATATGTCTGGTCTATCTGAAGACACTCATATTATAGTAACAACCTTGCAGTATATTGTATACTATTATGTATATAATATGCGATATGCTCTCTATATCAACATGCGTGAGTTTTGAAATACTAGTATATGATTTGTTCTGTTCTAAGTTAATGACATCATATTTATTATCGGCCGAGGGGGAATATAAGTACTATTTGGAAATTCGCTAAAAAAACACCAAAAAAAACCCCATATATTTATGTCATGAAGTTAGTTTCAACCGCAGTGGCTGAATACAGGCACACGGATCAGGAACTCATTACCATGTTCCAAATTCGCAAATACAAACAATCCTCAACGAAATTGCATATGACAAACGGAGAGACACTCTGCGGAAACAATTAGGATTTCAATTCGATATAAATTTACATCGGGGCTAATGTATTATATATATATATATTTGCAGAGTTTGCGTGTTCTGGTTTGAAGACAAGGTCATATAATAATTTCTAGTCGGGGAAAACGATCATATTATTCACTATTATTGATGATTTCGATTTGATCACAAGATGTCAGAGACACTCCACATCATCGGAGGCTTATTTATAGTCAGAACTCGGTAACACGATCATATACCATTATTATTGTTATGTGATAGTGCCCGAATTTCGTGAAAGATCCTTAATGTAATAATGCACCATTACAGTCAGAAGCGTTGGAAGTGGTTCTGAAGAGAACGTTGTAATAAGTCAATAAATAGCGTACAGAAAAACTATGTTTAATGCATTATTTCTGTCACACACATGAATACTATTAATTATATGAAGTACGACATACTATCTGTAATAAAGTCTTACAAACATGTTATGAGACGCGCGTAATCTGAGGTGACGGTCATGTTACATGGCCAATGAAAAATGTTGTTATTTCAAATTACGGGAAAGACGATGTTGCCAAGCCGTGCCTTGGTCTACTGAGGCAGGGATTTATCTCTTAATTCGACCATCTTAAAATAATCCCCTGGTGTTAAAGCCCAGGTTTCCTAACCATTCCACTGGGAAGATACGGAGCTCATAGTGCGCATAGTGGCTTATGGAAGGGATTAATCGATTAATCGATCTGAGTATTTGCTCCAAATAACATGCGACATAATAACCAACAAACCAACTAATTAGGTATGATATGCATGTTTCTACCATCATGAAAGACACCTGGTTTTATCAAGGGTAATGGAATACAGGTTATAACACTAGTAGCTAAGGTTACTGAATTCACTTGACATCGTCTTCACACGTCTTTCTATTGGTATCAGTGACCAACATTTCTTCCAAGTCGCCAAATGGCTGGATTGAGGTCACCCCAATCGTAGAGCAGTTCTGACATCAGTTCGCCTCAAGTCCTCTCTACAGAACGTGTGGTATTCGTGGACATCGCCCTAGCTAATGAAGCGTACTACAAGACAAGATTGTCTGGACTAATGATCAGTAGAATAACTCGAGGACATTAATTAGAATTGGTGAAATCTTTATTAATAAGTCTCCTAATTCTGACACTAGAATATTACAACGACGTATTCGTGATCACCTGCCTACAGATATACAGTATACATTCAGTGAAAACTTACTTAAAGTACAGCAAATGAATCGTAGATGGAAAGATTCGGTCACTCCACTGACCGGTATTATATTAATTTATAAATATTAATCTATACATGTCCACTGAATAACGTTATCTATTACGGTATTTCGAGAATATAGAGTCTATCCCCTCTCCCTCTTTTCTCTCTATCCATATCTCCCCTTTACCCTCATTCTCTCTACTATCTCACTCTCTATCTCCCTCCCTCTCTCTACTCTATCTCTCCCTCCTCCCGCCCCATTTCTACTCTCTCTCCCTCCTCCTCCATCTCTCTCTCTCTCTCTCTCTCTCTCTCTCTCTCTCTCTCTCTCTCTCTCTCTCTCTCTCTCTCT
>JAUTBZ010158479.1:0-11136 GCA_032361785.1 Lepetodrilus galriftensis | reverse complement strand
AATTAATAATTGACAGGAACTAAAAAATATCCCAGAAAAATAGGTGGTGCGTTTTCATAGTCTTTCAGTATATTTTTTTAATCTACCAAAAAAATTAACGCGGGAATATCAAATCGAAATGAATGTGCGAAGAGTTGTGATTGTTGCTAGTTAACCCTTCTCATGTTGGAGATGACCAGAGATTCCCTAGCTTGCAGCAACAGTGATTCAGCAAGGACATTTATTATTGTATTTGCACCGACCGAACATGCATAAAATTTCAGTGATGGATTATGAACAGGATCATAGACGGCTGAATTGACCAGGGCATCGTTTTTCAAAGCGCTCATATCCACTATGAGACCATAGCGCTCTCTAAGTGCACGATTCCCATGTATTAGAGATGGCTACGATACCCAGTCGCATAAATATTGTCTTCAAGAGTGCTATCGGAAATTAAATTGATTGATTTGATTTAATGCTTTACGTTGCTGCATGAATATTTCATCCATATGCAATGATAGGAAACCAAAGTTATGTGTTAGATTCATTAAATAAGAATAGTCTCTACGTATTTCAAATTTACTTTTTTTTCTTCAAAAGTTCCGACGTGTTCCAAATACTGTTTGCATTTTATCACAGAACACATTCTCTATACAAAAATCAGAAATGTTTGGGAAAATCAGAAGTGACATAAAATCTCTAATTGTATGTATGATACCACGAGAGAAAGTAGAAACTAGATGAAGGGAGAACACTCTGTTGTGTCTAATGTTACTGTTTCTAAGCCCAAGCAAAGTTAAGGCATTACAGAAACAGCGTATCCTTGCATCAAGCCCTCATCCGCTAAGACCATAGCGCTTTCTTTTCAATGTATTAGCTATTGGCAAAAAGAGTGTTATGGTCTCTTAGTGGATAAGAGAGCATCGTGAAAGGATGCCAGGGGCGGATCCAGACTTTCAGGTTAGGGCGGGCTCAAAGTGCATTTTAGAGGGGGCTCATAATTTCACCACAATACAAAATATATGTTTATTGAACAATAACTTAGCACTTTTATTTGCATAAACTATTTTAGTTAACGTGTTTAAAATTTGTAATCACATCTAATAAAATTATGCGGAATGTTTTTTCTGCGTGAAATTGACAAATTTCAGTCTGGAATATGACAACTCCTTTACAGTATATATTTTTTTGACATACATTTTCTTGGGATCTAGAACCACTTTCAAAACTATTTCAAATATCATGTATTATCAGTTTACTGCATGATGAAACCTGCAACATCCATAGGACCGAATATTGCACTAAGCCTGCATGCAACAGCTAGTAGTTGATGAACCTAGGATGACAACCACTGGGCGACAGCACAGACAGTGCGACAGCGCAGACGGCTCATCCTATTATTCCTTTTCCCCAATCTCCTCCTCCATATACTAGACACAAGCGGATGACATAAGGGATGATTCACTGTCGTGGGTTGTCTCCCCTGTGGACGAGGTCCCCATGCTAGTTGTCAATTTCCTCCAGCCACCAGTCACATCAATCTTGTAGGAGCCACACATGCTTACGTCCAGACCGTTACGTCCAGGGTATCGTTTCACGAAGCTCTCGTATCCACCATGATACCATATATTCACTCACTCACTATTCTCCGGACCAAGAGCCAGGGGTCCGCTACAAGAGGCTCCTGTCACAATAGAAAGCATTGACCTTACAGTAGTTGTAGTTACAAGAGCCATCGTGCAACAGGTACCAAACCCAGAATTGTGGTCTTGAGATCTATACACCAGACCAGGAGACAATTCCCAGCAATCTGATTGGCTGTGTGACCCAAAATATGAATAAAATATTTTCCTAATTAACCCTAACCACGTGAACCAATCAGATTGCCAGGAATTGGGTCTGGGTCCGGGGAATAGAACGCAAGTCTAGGTCCGGGGAATAGACCGCAAGTCTGGGTCTGGATCTGGGAAATAGACCCCCCACGATAGAGCTCTCATAAATGCCTGATCACCTTGTACGAGTGATCCCCTACGAGAGTGCTTATTGTCTCATGAGAGCTTTGTGAAACGATACCATAACCTTTATGTTGGGCACAATTCTAATGCAGGGGTGGTGGTCATTGAGGTGGGGGAGGTGGGGGTTGGGAAGGGGATAGGGTGTGGGCTACCACCATTATGCAAGAAAAAAACCACTAGAATTTTAGTCAGGTTTCTTCTTTAGATTGGATGGAATTGTTTTCCAGACTGTGGTAGGAATAGGAATGGCGGTTGTGGTGATCGCGGTGTTTAGAGATAGATTGGGATATTTTTAAAGAACTAAAACAACGACTATCTAAATTTTTAATTGTTAAAATTATAAATAATTAAATGAGATGGTTACAGGAACTTTGAAGCTAAATAATGTCACTTTACAATAGTAGTAGTCATGCTGGTGAAAATGATGGTAATGATGATGGTAATGAAGATTAATATGTAAACATTGAATAAATTATATCAATAATAATCCCATTGTTATGTTAAGCAGTCATTCACTCACCCTATGTAAATCAGATGACTATAATGGTTTTTTTAATTTTTTCAAAAACAGTAAACTTAAACTCCATATTCACTCACTCATTTGTTGTTTTTTAATTGAGGTTTAGAGCGACTTTCAAGATTCTTTCACTTATATCATGGCTTGTATATAATGTAAGTTTGTTTTTGAACTGTACAATGAGTAAAGAAAAGTATCCATGAACTCATAAAACCCTAATAGTATAAATGGCTTAGTTGTTTACCCACATTCCTAACTATTTTTTTGTCAGATTCTCAATCACAGCTAAACATACTGGTCTGCCACAAAAGAAAAACTAAAAAAAAAGTGTTTTCGTAAAGAAAATTGATCCCAGAGCAGTTGTCGTGGTAACTGATATATACACGCCACTTCTTTCAGTTACTGTTTGTCTTTGTTCTGAAGATTGACGATAGCTGGACCCAATACTCCAAGACTTTAGGAAACTACTGTAAATCTTCCTAAAGGCAATGTTGTTTTCATTATAAGATTTTGAAACCCTGCATATATATCATGCTATAATTGCTGCAAAATACAGCACCTTTATTTTGGGACATATATTATTTTTAGCGTCTTTGAGTTTTTGTTGAAGTGTTAGACATAATTAACTAACTAAACCAATCAATCTAATTAAAATTATATACAAAAGTATCGTTCCAAAGATATTTTGACATACGCTCAACAAGTATGTCAATAATTATATCTTTGGAACGAAACTTTCATATCTAATTTTAATTAGATTCTAAACCAATAAGCATAAATTTCAGCTAATTACTGTATTGAAAAGTGCGTGGTTTGTAAATATATATTTATTGTGTGGGGAAACGGTAAAAAATCAAGTTACAATTACCAAGATCATAATTCTCTGATTACTCCAGCTTTACGATATGGGTGTTCGGAAAGTCTCTGATATTTCAGATCGTGCAATGACGTTTGTGACACTGTTGTTCATTTCTGCAATGTTTAGCTGTTGCTAGTAATAAATAACCCAGTGTCCTCATGAATCACACGGCAAACCGCCGAAATCTCCTCGTAAACTAAACCACGATCATGGACACGTTCACTACGAATGTCACTCCTATGATTTGTGAACTGTACTGGAATAAAATGGTGTACCACATTTAGGGCTGATTAGACCATGATAATAGAGTATTAGAAGCCTTTCCATGTCGGTCTTTGATAAGGCTACATTTTAAAGGCCATAATACTTGACGCTAATGTTGTGAGGAAGAACGCATTCTGATAACATGAAAATGAGAATATATTCCCTGATAAATTTGTAATTTGTTGAAATAACAGGAGATAAGATTAATTAGAATTGTAATTCTCAAGATGTTTGCCATTTTTGTAAGGTCATCCTATTAGTGTATGTCCTATTTTTTAAAAACAATTAAGTACCAGACTATTGGTAGACTACCTTCCATACACAGGATATCTGCTAAGATATATTCAATGTACATGAATGCTTGTGTCCTAATGTATTGAATAACTTCACCTTTTTTACACAATGTTTATGGTCTGGGTATTATGACAGTACTATGGACATTCAACATTAATTCAACATTAATTCATGAAATGACAAAACATTAATTTTATTTTAAAACTTGTTTGATCATATTCATCAACATTGGCAATTTCTGAGAGAGAAAAAATGAAATGTTAAAATATAAACTTGTGTTGGTAATAAGAAATGATAGGATGGCATATTTTTAAGGCAGGGATTATTTGAAACCATATCTGATGTCATGTCAGATACACAAGATCTAGGGTATACTAGTATACAAATGAAAGGAGACATATGGTAGAGGATATACACAAATGAAATGAGACATAGGGTAGATTATTGGACCCAGATGATATATACAAACATAGTGCATTAGCAGAATTATCAATAAACAATTACTGACTGATTCATGTTTAGGAAACATTGCTTTCTTTGAAACCGTACAACGGCAAAACAACGTTTGATGTGACCTTCAGGCTTAATGCATTTAACCTGTAGACTTCATGCCTGTTGAATTGTTCCCCAGCAGACGGAAACCAAAAGTGACGTTGTATTTAACAAGTGAGTTTTATGTAGTGCTGTCTTAATTTCCCCTCGTCGCAAATGGGTGAAAGATTCCCGCAGCGACGTTAAACTCCATATTCACTCACTTAATTTCCCCATTACATTTGTATGGTGCCAGACGTTTGAAAGTCTTGGTGGTCATATTTCACCTATGTATTTATGTATGAAATAGGGCTGCTACAAGGATGTCTTTCATCTCCACTCTTATTTCATTCACCACTGATTATATTATGGTCAATGGGGCATTGATAAATAATCTTCTTATTTTTTTCTTGGCTTTATATACAAACTGTGACAGCTATCTTGTAGTTCAGCTGTCAACATATATCTAATGTCAGCTGGTGATACAGACAATATTTACGATTTGTTCAGGTCTTCATCTAGATGAAAATGTATATTAAGAAAAAGCACATGAATGTGAGTTACTCTTATTGTTATATGTTTTCAACACAATTCATGCAAATATATTTATCTGTTCTAAGATTTGTACAGTATGATTTCATGCCCCTCAAAGTTTTGTTCACAAATCCCCATATCAAATTTGAGCATGAAATGGTGCTAAAAAGGTTTTATTATCTGCACATGGGGAAAGCTGTTTTCTTGTATGGGCTATTGTCTCCATGCCCTGTCAAAGTTAATTCAACTGGAAAAGACAAAGTTATAACAAATGCTGTTTGTAGAATGTGGTTGTTTGATATACACAGCAACAGGCAGCTCTTGTGATGATGTATTGACATATATTTATGTGTTAGTTACAGCTAGTGGTTGAAAATTAAGTTCCAATGAATTTGGAATGTGTCAGGAATTATTTTCAAACTTGATATACAGCAACAAGAATCTCTTGTGGTGATAAATAGACTAAATAGTATGGATTTCTTAATTACAGCCAGCAGTTTAAATGAAAATTTATCCAATAAATTTAGAATGCATAAGAAATTGTTTTTAATATAACACATATCAGATGATAATATACAATAATTAAAACATCCAAATTTAAATATCATTAATATGGATGCTATTTCTGAGTAATATGGCTAATAACAATGTTGAAAGGATAGTGAAATATTTTTTATTGATTTTAAGCCCAAGTGTTCTTAAGCTTGTTTGTCACAAAAGGAGGTCATATTCAAATGTGTAAATATGACATGAAGTGTCACAGAACACAATCCAAATCAAACTAACATCTTGAAATTAATTTTAATAAGTTATTTTGTGCCTTTTTAATTGTATGACTCATTCTATTGTGTAGACCAAGTCTTTGTGACTAGGTTTTATGAAATTTGCTCAGAATACTAACTTTAGTTTTCATAATTCATTCTTCATTATCAGTAATTTCAAAATTATAAATAAATAAGTTGAAAATGATACAGATATTTACTATTTGAAAGCAATTATCATTATCATTATCATCATCATCATCATCATCATCATCATCAGTCGTCGCCTATGGGTGAGATATTCCCGCCGCGACGTAAAACATTAATTCAATCAATCAATCAAATCATCATCATCATCAAGTAAAAATCCATGTATTAACATTAACCTTCTCTCAGCTGAAGGTAACAAGAGATGCCAGACTTCAGATAGTAATTAACCTTAACAGTGAAAAGACTCGTTACATATTACCCTTCCATAAAATTACTAATTACCATAAACTGACAAACCATAATATAAGTGAAAGAATCTTGAAGGCTGCCCTAAACCTCAATTCTAAAAAATAATAATTACCTAATATTTTATTAATTTGATATTGTAAAATACATTGTTCTTGAGACACGAAGAAGATTAAATACATTGTGCAACTAAAATTTGGTTCAGATTCCAACTAAAATTTGGTTCGTTGCACTTTTCAGTACCAAATAAATTGCACTTCTTTGGCTTGGCTTACAGGTTCCTAGTAGTTTTTTTTTGTATTGATCGCAGACAAAATAGAAATGGTAATCTGCTTCCCAATGTGTGGCATATACTCAACGACCTGTGGGTTGTTGTCTTGGAGAGGCGGCTCATTTTTTTTGTCCGAGGAAAGCACCCTATTTTGAAATGACATCTATTTGCCTAGAGATGTGCGAGACACGGTATTATGGGCATGATTCAAAATTCAACGTCAGAAACCGCTCCCAATGACCCGCTGTGTCTGATCAGTTGATAGTCCAACTTTTTCTGATACTTCTCATTGGAATTAAAGCCCTTTTGCGAAGATTGATATCAATGCCAATTCTGATATGTGCTTTCATAACCTAGCAATCCATATTTACATTGGGAAAAAATAATTAAATTCAACCAATTGATGAAGTGCTGCACAATTCATCTGACAAGGGTTTAAAACGTGAAAAATTGTATTTTTGGCCGTGGTGTATTTACGTATCAAGTTTGATATTTGATGTTATTGCATTAATAAGTTTTGTTTGTTGCTACTGTAGTTTAAATGTTAACTATTACAGTGTATTTTTAAAATATTTTATCCTGCGAATCTTAAATAATTAAATATTTATCACTACTGTATTTTGTGGCTCAATTATTTTAACATATTGGTTGTCTTTTTTTCAATAATATGTTAATATCAGAAATAAATGTATGATTCTAGCATACCCACCTTCAGCCTAATAGCGTTGAAACAGATGGATGCTAAAATAATTTAATTTAGGGTTCTTATACATACATATATGCATACAGTTCAACTATACTATTTTTATAGAATAGATTAATGATAGTATTGTGTGTTTTTTCTGAACAAATAAATTCATTTCATAATAAACATTTTTAACACAATAAACCATTGAATAACTACAACAAATATAACTTAGATTGGCCACTGTATCACTACAAAAAGATAACTTAGATTGGCTATATTTCATAATAAACATTTTAAACACAATAAACCATTGAATAACTACAACAAATATATTTTAGATTGGCCACTGTTTCACTACAAAAATAATAACTTAGATCGACCAGTGTATCATATAAGATACCATTACAAGCATGAATCACAGATCACAGTTAGGTTAAACGGAACTCCATTGGAGGATCTCTATAATCTATCTCCAGAGTCCTTGTTCTGGATCATTAAAACATTGCCAATTGGTATTTACACACAGTTCCTGTTCAGAATGTAATGACGAATCAAACCAGGTCTTGTTGCATGACCAGAGGGATCCAATAGGGGTTTAGTCTTGAAACGCGATTCATTTAGCCCTGATTTGAGCCATCTGAATTGAGCCCTTAAAGCATCATTATTAAGAGAAGGAAAAGTGGTTTAATGTTGCGTTGTGGATATTTGTGACTCAATTCTAATTGGGCACACATTGTTGGGTTATGGGATACTCGTTATGAATATTGTGGCTCAACGTGTACTCTAATTGGGAAGACATTGTTTAGTCATACATGTATTGATATTTGTTATGAATATTGTGATACAATTCCCAAGGGTATATGTTGTTAAATCATTGATACTTGTATTGACGATAATCGTAGTTTGTTACTCATATTGATACTCATTATTAACTGGAAATTTGCTACAGTTTTCTTAAAGGAAAGTTTCAATTCAAGGATGATAAAATTGCTTCTTATTAGTAATAATAATAATAATAATAATATATTTTGTTTAAATATATATATATATATATATTAATAATAATAATAATAATAATAATATTAATAATAATATATTTAAAAAATATATATATATATATTTATTATATGCTTGGCAGTAGGATACGTGAACATATATCCTTATACTACACTCTACAAAGTGAAATATATATTAATAATAATAATAATAATAATAATAAGACTGCTTGTAATGTGCTGGACTTCACATCAGTGGTATGCTCAAAGCGCAGACATAAACCAATATGTTTTTAAAAGGCATTCAAAAGTGCTATGTGAATCTGCTGCTCATCTTTATACATGAATATTATTCTACACTATTTTTATTGATTCACGGCTCCCTTCAGTGAAGAATTTATGATGCTATAAATTACACTATCCAACTATGCTAATTATGTAAATTTCCATGTAAATTTAAAACAAATTAATTTAAATGAAAAAACTTCTAAATTCATTAACACTATCACTTACATTAAAATTTACTACCATGCACGTAATCAACTTCAAAGAACAAGCTGTAACCTGTCATCGACATTAAAGAAAAGTAAGTTGAGGATCAAAGAACTATTGGTAATGAAATCACTTAAAATACTGTCCTGGGATTATCATTGGATTAAAGGTATGAATTACGCCTGTGCATTCTACAGTCCATTCTACATGGTGTAATACACACACGTATTGATCTCCACATTAACAGTTGTGTCAACCTGTCATTTTCAGCAAGATTTATAGGTATTTTAATTCAGATAGACGTGTTCTGTCATTTTTTCCATTAAAGTTTAATTAAACTGAAATTCTGAGTAAGTTCTTATCAAACCAGAACTTCATGGCTATCTGAGAAAGAACAATTGTTTGAAAACTCAATGGTGAATATTGGCGCCGAATTTGGAAAAGTAGCTCGAGCATAACTTTAACATGTATTTTATATTAGATATATTTACAGAGGTTATTTTGGTATGTTCTGCCAATTTTAATTATCTTTAGTATGCTATGACATTTATATATAAAATGCTAAGATTATTTTATTTTCTGACATTTGTTTCTTGATAATTAAGGTTTGTGAGTGAGTTGGTGTTTAATAGCATTTTCCACAGTATTAGTTATTTGTCATGTTTTTACTTATTGTGGAATGAATCGAGTATTTGCTTTCATATCCTGAAACAAATCAAATATATTGCAAATTTAGATACAATATTGTTTCTGATGATCTTCAGTTTCTTTGGCACCAATGGATTTAGGTGCAATGTGTATGTGAACTTTTATTATTATTATTATTATTAATGTCGTCGCCTATGGGTGAGATATTCCTGCCGTGACGTTAAACATTAATTCAATCAATATTATTATTAATATTATTGGTATTATTATTATTATAGTTCCGTCCTTAGAATGGAATCCACTAATCTAGATTGGCAACTTTTACTTAACATTCACAATTTTTATTCTGTTTATTTCAGCAAATGAGAAGATTAAAGATATTAAAGCAAAACCAAAGAATTCCGCTCAAATGGTAAGTCTTTATTTCTTAACAACTGTTTCTACTTTTCCAGATTCCAGATTGCAAATTCATATCTAAAATACAGCATTTTCATTGGTTGGAATGTTTCAAAGATTCATTCCCATTGGTTGGAGTGTTTGAACATGCGTTTCCATTGGAGTCTAACCATTGTGATGTCTTTGTGTCTCTGGTTATCATCCGTGGTTATTTGGTTACTGACTTGTGACATCAATATGACTGCTGATGAGACTGGGAGAACAAGGACCAAATTAAACTTGCCTACTAATCGCCATTTGTGTTAACCAAACTTGACATTGTCAGAAATTCTTAGTGGTATGCAGATTATCATGTCATGGGTGACGGACATTATTGCTATAATGAGGCATTTGAAACCTGGTTGTGGATTCTACCATTTCTTGTTAATGTTATTGCTGAAATTGAATAGTAACAATTGTATATTGACTGACAGGAAGTGAAACCATAACACATATTGATACCATTGAACATGACTGAGAAGATTATACTTAAGAGTTCAAATCGTGTGTTTTGATGTACGCTGTCTATACGTTTTGGGGTTAACTTTTTAATTGTGTTGTCATTTTACCATTTATTGAACATACATTTTGTAATATATTCAACATGTATTTTATTATGCATTTTATCATTTTTAATTACATTTTTATCTCATGATTTTGATAATAATGATAATGATGATGATGAAGACAACGATGATGATGATAATGATGATGATAATGATAAAGATGGTAATTTATGTACAATCATAACGTTCCAAAATTTGTAATTTACAAGCGCTTCCTTCAATCAGTTTGAAATGTACGTGTAATACACAACGCCTGTCTGCATCAAAGAGTGCATTTCTATCTAAAACAGCTGTGAAAGTATGCGCCATTGCGCCATGTACATTGACATCACGGCAGGCCACGCCATTAAGCCATGCCAACCCGGAACCATTGGACCATCTTACCTGCTTAACCCTCTCCATGCTGAAGGCAACTGGAGATGCCCTGAAGAGCAGTGCCTGTGCCTAATCCAGCATGGAGAGGGTTAAGGCACAATTCAACAGCTACAAGGTTCGGCCGTAATGGCTTTCTACCTGCAGCTCCCTGAAGAACAATGCAAACGATCAAGCAAAAAGTCCATCTAATTTTCTGCTGCTCAAGTTTTTATCGCTACTCAAGAAGTCCATTGGTTATTCAGGTTGCAGTAAGGTTTTTCTTCTTCGCTTCAGTTTTATGGCTTCGGAAGAATAAAAGTACATCGGATCTGTTGGAATTTGCATTTTGGGTTAAAGATTTTCCGAAGGCGGTATTCATGTACATGCCAGTTTTAACATACCGTATATCGTGGGTCATAGGGCCAGGGGGCCCAACTAATTCAACTGTCGATAATAGGGTACTGGGCTAATAAC
>JAUTBZ010158468.1:0-11136 GCA_032361785.1 Lepetodrilus galriftensis | reverse complement strand
TTGGGCGTAGGTTCTTTTAGCATATCCCATTATAAAAAATCCTCGCACTAAGGCGAGGACTTTGTCAGCAATCTGAAAGCAGGCTAAGCCTGCTTTTTTATTTAAAGAGAGGAGTTAATTAAAATTTAACGCCTTCTCTTAATGCTGCTTGACGATAGCCAACGAAGCTTAGAAGCATTATTAGCATTAATAATGCCCATTCGCTTAGGGTTGGTATATCTTTAGGAATAATCACTTCAATAAAGTTTTGCCCTACAATATTATTGCCAGCTGTTACTGTAATTGATTGAATGGCGTTGTCTAAGGGGTCTCCTTCAACATCTGACAATGATTCATAGCCTAAGGGCTGTGCCTCTTCAACACTGTAAGTACCTGGCGGTAGATGCAAGAATTCGTAGTTGCCATTGGTGTCGGTCATTGTTGTTGCAATGACATTGCCATTTACATCAAGAAGGTTGATTGTGATATCTGGAAGACCCTCTAAAGTAATAGTGTCACCTGAAAGCTCATTGCTTACATTGCCCTTGATCCCGCCTAGGTCATTAAAGCTAATAAACCCAAAGTCGAGCGTCATATTATCTTCAGTTGTTACTGTTACTGTTGTGCCACCACCGTTATGTGAGTGACCATTTTCACCAGCACTAGGATCATCTGACCCTAAAGTAGGAATGGTGTTATTAAGTGTATCTACTGTGACTTGATAAGTGTCATTTTCTGGTACCTCAATTTTATAGTGGCCATTACTGTCTGTTAAGCCAACATAAGCTTCTCCTGTTACCGTACTGGTGGCGGTAACTACTGTTCCAATTGGAGGGAAAGTGATTGCTCCAGTTGCGAGGTTGCCATCGTAGTCTGACTCAATCCAAACAGTATCTCCAATTTTAACAGTTGGATTTGGGTTGGCAGTAAAGCCAAAGTCCAAAGACATATTGTCTTCTGTGCCAACAGTAACTTTTGTTCCCGTTCCATTATGGTTAATGCCATCTTCTGAAGTGACATCAGTAACATTGCTATCGCTAGATCCTCCTGATGGTAGTGTGCCTATTGGTGTTTCTACTTTTACTGTGTAGGTGTCATCTTTAGGAACTTCAATCTCGTAATGACCACTTGCATCTGTTACAGCTGTGTAAGTAGTAATCCCATCTGACGCTGTTGCGATAACTAAAGTGCCTACTGGAGGGTAAGTAATAGCTCCTGTAGTAATATCACCATCATTATCAGACTCAATCCAAACAGTGTCACCGATCTTAACTAATGACTCAGGATTTGCCACAAGGGTGAATCCAAACTCTACAGTTAAATTATCCTCAGTGCCTATTGTTACAACTGTACCAGCATTATTATGCGTTTTATTGTTTTCTGAGGAGTCAGAAGGAACAGTGCCATCATTAGATCCCAGTGTTGGAACTGTTCCCGTAGGCGTTGAGACTCGAACAATGTAGGTGTCGTTGATAGGAACATTAATTGAGTAGCGACCTGCTGGGTCAGTAACTCCAGTATAAGTTGTTATACCATCTGAAGCTGTTGCAATAACGACAGTTCCTGGTGGAGGGAATGTAGTTCCTCCGTTAGTAGGATTGCCGTCATTATCTTGCTCAATCCAGATTAGGTCACCTATTTTTACCGATGGGGTAAAGCCAAAGTCGATGGTCATGTCACCAGATTTATCTTCTAGTGAGTTTTTAGTGCCATCAGAGCTATCACCGTCTAAGGCATCTGTTTCGCTCTTCTCATTATCTGGAGCTAATGCTATTACTGGGCTTTGGTAGATATTAGCTAATGGACTAGAGGCAATATTTGAATCATCTTCAATCGCGCCACTATCATCTGTAACGGTCTGAACAATTGATGGTGTAAAGTTTGCTGGTGGTGTTACCTCAACTTTGTAGTTGCCTGCAGGTAGCTTATCAAAGTTATATAGACCATTTGCTAGAGTGGTTACACTTGCAACGGCAGAGCCGTCGACATGTGTAGCTGGTATATAGCTTCCTACATTTATTGGGTCTTCAACCAAGAGTTTAACTAGAGCATCCTTCAGTTTTGGTTCGCTAGCACTTTGCTTGCCGTCGTTGTTTGTATCATTCCAAATGAATGATCCAATGCTAACAGGCTGAACAAAGCCAAAATCGATGGTCATATCACCTGATTTATCGGTGAGTGAGCCTTTAGTGCCATCAGTGTTATCACCTGCAGAAGTATCTGTTTCGTCTTTTTCTGTATTTGGAGCTAAGGTGATTGGTGCGCTTTCATATACATTAGCTGATGGGTTGGCAGCAATATTAGAGTCGTCTTCAACTGCGCCATTATCGTCTGTAATATTTTGTGCTCTTGTCGGAATAAAGCCAGTAGAAGGTGTGACTTGAACTTTATAGTTGCCTGCAGGTAGCTTATCAAAGTTATAAAGTCCGTCTGCTAATGTTGTTATATCATCAACGGCAGAGCCATCAATATGTGTGGCAGGGATATAGCTTCCAGCATTTGCGGGGTCTTCAACCATTAGCTTAATGAGAGCATCCTTTATTTTAGGCTCGTTAGAGTTTTGCTTGCCATCATTGTTTGTATCATTCCAGATAACAGATCCTATGCTAACAGGATAAACAAAACCAAAGTCCACGGTCATGTCGCCTGATTTGTCGGCTAATGAACCGCTGGTGCCGTCGCTACTATCACCGTCAAAGATGGTTGTTTCCTCTTTTTCTGTATCTGGAGCTAGAGCGATTGGTGCGCTTTCATACACATTAGCCGATGGGTTGGCAGTAATATTAGAGTCGTCTTCAATTGCACCATTATCATCAGATGAAGTCTGTGTTCCTGATGGGAGAAATCCCGCTGGAGGTGTAACCTGAACTTTATAGTTGCCAGCAAGTAGATTGTCAAAATGATATAAGCCAGTTGCGCTTGTCACTATATTAGTAACATTGCTACCATCTATATGTTTAGCTGCTATATAGCTTCCAGCATTGGCTGGGTCTTCAGTCAAAAGCTTGACCAATGCACCTGTTATTTTGGGCTCTGTTGCTCCTTGCTTTCCGTCGCTATTGCTGTCATTCCAGACGACAGATCCAATACTAACAGGGGTAATAAACCCAAAGTCAATAGTCATATCACCTGATTTGTCTGTTGGAGAGCCTTTAGTTCCATCGTTATTGTCGCCAGTATGAGTATCTGCTTCTTCCTTTTCTCCATTAGGTGATAACGTAATGGGGGCGCTTTCATAAACATTAGCGGATGGGTGGGCGGCAATATTTGAGTCATCTTCAACTGCGCCATTATCATCTGAAGCAGTTTGTATGCCTGTTGGAGTAAAGCCTGCAGGCGCTGTAACTTGAACTTTATAGATGCCGGCAGGGAGGTTATCAAAATTGTACTGGCCGCCAGCTACCGTCGTTATATCAAGAACAGCACTGCCGTCAATATGCTTTGCTGCTATATAGCTTCCCGCATTGGCAGGGTCTTCAGTCAATAGCTTAACCAATGCACCAACTATTTTAGGCTCAGTTGTGCCTTGCTTGCCGTCATTGTTTGTATCATTCCAAATAGTTGATCCAATGCTGACGGGTTGAACAAAACCAAAGTCGATAGTCATGTCGCCTGATTTATCAATTGGTGAACCTTTGATGCCATCATTATTGTCACCATTAAAGGTATCTGCTTCTTCTTTCTCTGTGCCTGATGCTAGATTAATTGGAGCACTTTCATAGATGTTAGTCGATGGGTTGGCGGCAATATTTGAATCGTCTTCAGCTGTGCCGTTATCATCTGTAGCGTTTTGTATGCCTGTTGGGATAAAGCCTGCAGGTGGCGTAACCTGAACTTTATATTTGCCAGTGGGCAAATTATTAAAGTTGTACTGGCCGCCAGCTACTGTCGTTATATCAAGAGCAGCACTGCCGTCAATATGTATAGCAGGGATATAGCTTCCCGCATTGGCTGAGTCTTCAACCAATAGCTTAATTAGTGCGCCAACTATTTTAGGTTCGGTTGCCCCTTGCTTACCGTCATTATTTGTATCATTCCAAATAATGGATCCAATACTGACGGGAGGTAGATAGAAGCCAAAGTCATTTGTTGCATTTATACTGTTGTCCGCTAAATTTCCAGAATAACCAGTTTGATTTTCTGCCGTACTTTCTAATCCTGGCTGTAGTGTAAATATATTTGATTTAATTCCATTGGTTGCGGGGTTGGCGTCATCAATGCCATTTTCTGATGTGTCGCTATTCTCTCCTGCGTCAGCACCTGTACTTGATAGGTGGTTTTCTAATGGTTTGCCTGCGGTAAATTCGGTGGCAGGAATCATAACGTAGTAGCTTTCTGGTAATAAGTTATCAAAGAAATAATGACCATTTGAATCAGTCGTAGTGTCTGCGACAGGAGTCCCAGCACTTGTGAATAACTGGACGCTAATGCCAGCTTGGGCAGAAGGTTCAGAGCCCTCTTGAATGCCATTATTAAAGGTTCCCCCGCCTGCTCCATTATCAAGGAAGAGTGTGTTACCGATCGCTACTGGCTGATAAAATCCAAAATCTACAGTCATATTGCCATTAGCATCTGCATCATCAGCACTTTGATTGGGCTGGTCGGCGGGGCCAGCTCCAATAGGATCGCTTTCAGATGTTGGTTCGTCTCCAGTAGATAGAGTTACAATGCCACTTTGGTAGACTCCAGTTAGAATACTATAAGTTGGTGCTGCTGCGTCAATATTTGAGTCTAAATTATTATTACCATTAGGGTCAGTCACTTGAACCCGTGTTGGTCTTAATGTAGCTGCTGTATGACTAGTCGTTGTCGATATATCCACTTGCACGCGATAATCACCTGCTGGCAAATCATTAAAGTTATATTGCCCGTTAGTATCTGTTATTGCGGTTAAGCTCTGGATGCCAGCTGTATTAGGATCGCTATCAAATACAGTACCATCTGTGTTTCTCAGAGTTACTGTAACACCTGAGATAGCTGGTTCACCTGCTTCTTGTGCTCCATCACCGTCTGTATCAAGCCACACGGTTGAACCAAGGCTAAGAATAGGCTTAAAACCAAAATCTACTGTCATATTGCCACTAGTTTCATTGCCAACGCTATTTGCATCAATATTATTATCAGCATCATTGCTACCAACGATTGGACTATTTTCTGCTGCAGTATCAGGTTCACCTGCAATACTTAAAGTAAACAGACCTGAAGTATGAATAAGACCTGTTGCATCTGTAGACGCAATATTAGAATCATTTGCGGTGTCATTATTATCTGCAGATTGTTGGTTTATGGTTGGCATAAACCCAGCTGGCATTGTAACTTCAACTTTATAATCTCCTTCGGGAAGATTATCAAAAGCGTATAAACCATTTGATCCTGTTGTCGCCGTTAGAGGCTGTACTCCTGCTGTAGATGGATCACTATCATATTCACTGCCATCGCCATTTAATAGTTTTACCATTGCGCCAGAAATACCTGGTTCACCTACCGTTTGTAGACCATCACCATTTGTATCACTCCATATAATCGAACCCAGTGATACGGCTTGTACCATGGCAGAGACATCGTTAGAGCGAGCTGTGAGTAGGATGTTATCTGTTCTTGCGCCAAAACTATTGGTGTAGATATTGTTATTATCATTGCCTGCTGTTTGCAGCGTTAGTGAAACAGCTTCTTTCGCGCCGATGATAAAGTTTGGAATTGTTACCTTAAAGGCTGTGGATGTATTATCACAGGCTCCCCAAACAGTACCATTAATTACGTCTTGCGCAGGATCACGGTCAACTTCTCCAGAGCTTACACATTCAACAGTAGCTCCCGCTGAATCAATAGCGCTAACAAATGTAGATGTTCCGATAAATGTAGAGGAGGGGGTTCTACCATCGCCATTGGTGTTAACTTCAGTGTCATCACCAACAAAGGGAAGTGTATCAATAATGACTAAGTTGGTTAAATCTGCACTTCCTTTATTCTCATAACTTAAATCATATTGATACTGGCCATTGACAGAGAAAACTGAGCAATCACCAGCAATTAAAGTATTATCTCCTAATTCAGTTGCACCAATTGCATTAACACATGTGCCTTTCATGTCCAGCACATCTTTACGGATAAACAACTCATTGTAACTTGGGCCTGTGTAAGCATATGCTTTACCTAGTGAAGAGCTATTATATAGAGGTGTACCACCTACAACTAATTTCCCCCTCATTTTTGCAGCATTTTGAATAGCTGCGTTACCAGGTGCTTTAACGAGTCGCACTGTTATATTCCAAGTTGCATAAAAAGGCGCTCTTCTAAAGGAATTGGTGTTCCCTGCGTTATATCCTCCCGTACTAAATGAGCAGCGCAAGTTATCTGGAGTACCACCAAAACTATCAGTACAGTTCACATAGCCAGTAACTGGATTTCCATTTCTATCCACCGGTGCTGTTTGTGAAACAAACTCATAGTTAGCCATCGTATCAATACGATCTTCTACGAAAACATTGTGAAAATGCTCTGATGGTGAGCCTGTGATTGATGCCTGTAGTTTAAAGGTGACAAGATCATCATTAGCAATAAGGTCGGTTGGCCCTGCTAGGTTGGTTTTAGTCAATCTTAACTTCGCACCTACAATAACCACGCGGTCACTATGTGCAAGATAAATACTATCTGGATGAGTAGAATGTTTATTTTCAATAGCTCTTACATCTAACTGTTGAGTACCTGCCGCCTCAAGTGAAATATCATAGGGAAGATTACACCAGCTTGAGGAGTCAACTGTAAATAAAGGGTCATTAGTACAACTTTTATTTTGAGGAACGCCCGCTGCTAAATCACCACGCCCCCTAGATGCGTGGACGCGTAGCTTTGAGCCATCAGGATTTGCAGCTAAATCAGGTTTAACACGTGCTTGCATATTGAGCACATAAGAAATACCTTCGGCTATGTCTCCCGTACTTGGATCATTTGCCCAGGGGCGATGATCCAGCATAAGCACTCGAATCTTTGTGATTTTACCGTATTTCTGATTATCATCCATATCGGTTCCCGTTCCAAATGCAGCAATTAATGCCGCTGAATCGGTTGTGGATACCCACCCGCCTGGCCCTGCATTAGAATCACCACAGGCCAACTCATGCTCTGTAATATCATTATCGATTGCTGCATCGGTGACCTCAACCACATAATTTGGTGTAGTTGATGGGTTAATACGCGCCCATGAAAGCTGGAATCGATCTATCCATTCACCCTTATAGCCATTTGTACCATCCCCCATTAAAACATGAGCAATGCCTTTTGATGGTGATCCAGTTGTAGATGAAACCGCCTGCGAATAATTTTGATGATTTCCCCCTGTCTTATGCTTTGGGAAACTAGATGGAAAATCAATAATTTCCATATAAGTATTATCAAGGCTAGCACACAAGTGAATAGGATCGTCTATCGGGTTATTGGTTGAATAAGCTGTATTCCTATAATGCAAGGTGATAATTTCATTTCTTGAAACTCTGCCTTTTCCATGCCAACCCCATGAACTGTTATCCCCTGGCATTGCACGATCAAGACCATTGGTTGTGACGCTTCTTCGGGTATCAAAACTTGTACGCTCTAGACCATCGCTATCTATCCAGTAAGCTTCTTGGTATGGACCTTTATAAAAACGAGCTGAATGGCGATACCGAGTCGCGCCGCCACCGCCACCTGCGGAAGGAATGGCAGGATAAACTTCATTAACTGAGTTGTTTGCAATAGTGGCCTCATTCATGTAAGTGCCTGAGGCGCCAAATTGAATAGCTTCAGTTAAAGGAACACCCCCAGTACCAACATCTGCACCTGTTGTATCCAGAGTATTATCTGTGCTGATGGTATTCCAATATGGATGTGTACCTGACTTAGTGATCATTTCTGTTTCGGGAACCCAAAAAGCAATTTGAGTCGCGATAACTATGCCTTTGTTTGCCTTGCCATTTGCATTGCTTGCGGGTGCTGAGCCAGTATTTTGCCCTGTAATGGTCACTTGAACCATTGGGTAGTTAATAACAGAATCATCCGCATCACCTGGTATAGCATTCGTTCCTGTTGCGCCTGATGTTGTTGCATCACAAACAATGGTAAAAGAGTTGGTTTCATTATCAACCCCATCAGCTGTTGCAGATGCAGGTAAAGCACCATCATTGCCATAAGGCAATGCCCCAGAGCCATCATAACCACCACAGGCCTTGCGACCAATTGCCGTTGATATTGCTGGTGTGATCAGTATTGCACTTGGTGTTAAATCCCACGCATGATCAAAAAACTGCATACTCAAGGTATCATCTAATGGCTCAGAACCTCGTAAACTGGCACCAGCAGAGGGCTTGAAACTTAAGGGGTAGATAAGTACTGCGCCATTTGTTCCCGCATTGTTGATATTATAAATCACTTCGGCAGCTCCCTTGATCCAATCTCCAGCGGGTACAGCAGAAATTGTTGTTGTTACGCCATTAGAGTCTAATGCTGAGGTTTGATCGCTATTTATTGTGGCAAAAACAGGAATTGTATTGCCATTACTTATTTCTCCATTTGCTTTCAGGGTAACTTCTGCAACGGGTGAAATTGTGCCAGCAGTACCTTCCGCCACATCACCTAAATTACAGGTGAGGAATGTCTCTGGGCCATTGCCAGCGTCGCTAATAGAGGATGTCTTGCATCGAACAGGAATACCATCTGTTTTCCAGATAACATCAGATCGCCCTGTGTCCATAGTGATGGTTATATTGGTTGCAACTCCATTAATGGTATCATTGCCACCTGTAGCATTAGAAGGATCAGAATCAACATCATTCACATTCCAGTGAATGTCATAGCGAATGGTGTCAAATGTTCGAACTACACCGTTTTGTTCTGCAGTAAAACCATTACCTGGGCCATCTAAGCCAGGGGTATGACCGCCGGCTCCATCTGTATTCCCGTCGTTTGCATCAAAGGGAATGCTTCCATCTTGCGCAACGGCAAGCGTTATTTCGATATTAGGTGTTATAGATTCTGCAGCAAAAGCATTACCAGTAAAAGATAGTAGTAGAGAGAGCAAGATGGTTTTTTTATGAGGGGTGGAAAACATGGCGTTTTTTCCTTTGGGGTGATTGACCCCGCAATTCATTTAATTAATGGTCTTTATAAGCTATAAATCCTGAACGAAAACTGAATGAAAGGTGGTTGTTTTCTTTTAATTGAGTTTTTTGGGCCTTATGTAAGTTGGTGTTGAGCTTTTAGAGGCGCTTTATAGGGTGTAAGCAAAATTTTCATCATAGGCGTAATTTGGTTTACATATCCCCAATTAGATGTTGCTCATTAGATCTATTTACTACAAAATGTTTGATCCAAATTCTTGCCCCAATTTTATTTTAATGATAATTATTAAAATAATCTCACAGAGCTTGGTAAGCACTATATAAAATAATAGATTTCTATGTTGCTTGGCTTGAATAACTTTCAGGCTACACAGCAATCTATTATTCAAACTACAAACCTATCAAGGAGAGCCTTAATGTCAAATCGTGCAACACTGGCTAACGCCATACGCGCTCTTACTATGGACGCTGTTCAAATCCCTAACTCTGGTCACCCTGGTGCACCAATGGGAATGGCTGATATAGCAGAAGTACTTTACAACGACTTTATGAACCATAGTCCAACCAACCCAGAGTGGGCTGATCGTGACCGTTTCATTATGTCTAATGGGCATGGATCAATGCTTCCATACTCGGTGCTTCATTTAACTGGTTACGATCTTTCGATTGATGACCTTAAATCTTTCCGTAAATTACACTCTAAGACTCCTGGTCATCCTGAGTACGGTTACGCACCTGGAATCGAGACAACTACTGGCCCACTAGGCCAAGGCATCACTAACGCAGTGGGTTTCGCACTCGCTGAAAAAGTCATGGCGGCACAGTTCAATAAAGACGGGCACGAGATTGTCGATCACAACACTTACGTTTTCTTAGGTGATGGGTGTTTGATGGAAGGCATTTCTCAAGAGGCTATCTCTCTTGCAGGTTCTTTCGGTCTTAGCAAACTAGTTTGTTTCTACGATGATAATAATATCTCTATCGACGGTAACGTTGATGGTTGGTTTGCTGATGATACGCCTAAGCGTTTTGAAGCATGTGGTTGGGATGTTCAGTCTATCGACGGACATGACGCTGCTGCAATCAAAGCTGCAACTGAAAAAGCTATCGCTTCTGATACACCTTCATTGATCTGTTGTAAAACAATCATTGGAAAAGGCATCGGTACAGCGGGTGAGAAGAAAGAAGGTGGACACAATATCCACGGTGAAGCATTAGGTGAAGCAGCGCTTGCTGACGCACGTAAAAACATGGGTTGGGATTCTGCACCATTTGAAATCCCTGCTGATGTCTACGCAGGCTGGGATGCTAAAGAAGCGGGTAAAGCGAAAGAAGCAGCATGGGACGAGAAGTTTGCAGCATATGCAGCAGCTTTCCCATCTGATGCGGCAGAATTCACACGTCGTATGGCAGGTGATCTTCCGGCTGACTTTGAAGCACAGGCTAATAAGTTTATTGCTGAGGTTAATGCAAAAGAAGAGTCTCCAGCAACACGTGTTGCCTCTAAAGGTGCTTTAAATGGTTTTGCTCCAATGCTTCCTGAATTCTTAGGTGGTTCGGCTGACCTTTCTCCATCAAACAATACATTCAACGATAAGTCTGTTCGTATCAATGATGACCATGGTTCTGCAAAAATGAATTTTGCGGGCAACTACATTTCTTACGGCGTTCGTGAGTTTGGTATGTCAGCAATCATGAACGGTGTAACACTTCACGGTGGTTTAATGCCTTACGGCGCGACATTCTTAATGTTCTCTGAGTACGCACGTAACGCGCTACGCATGGCAGCATTAATGAAGATTCGTACGATCTTCGTTTACACACATGATTCAATCGGTTTAGGCGAAGACGGCCCAACACATCAGTGTGTTGAGCAAATCCCTACATTACGTATGATTCCTAACATGGCTGTTTGGAGACCTTGTGATACGGTTGAAACGGCAGTTGCATGGAAAGACGCAATCAAAAATGCTGAGCGCCCATCAACATTAATCTTCTCTCGTCAAAACCTTGCTTTCCAAAAGCGCGATGCTGAGCAAATTGCTAACATCGAAAAGGGTGGTTA
>JAUTBZ010158457.1:0-10449 GCA_032361785.1 Lepetodrilus galriftensis | reverse complement strand
CAAGTTTTGATGGAAAATTCAATGTTTATGTCGATGCCAATTTTACCATTGACCCCAATATACCACCTATCCCTTACCATTTTTCTACCGAAGGCAATGGAAGCAACAGGATAGAACTCTGCCCTACTAACCCTGTATATGACCCAGTATGGGGTGCATTTAACATAGAAAATGCAGTTACAGCAGCTTCTGACCCAGGCTTTAAACGTTACCCACTCTTTACACAAGTAGCAGGAAGAAGTTACAATGTTACTCTTGCTAGCTATACAAAAAATCCTGCTGATAACGATAGATTTACAAAACCCCTCGATACAGATGCCAAACTAGAAATAGAACTCATCGATGCAAGTAACTATGACAACAATGCAACCACAGGTTACGATACAACCTGTAGAGAACCTACTTCAGAAGGTACAGGTGGGTTTATTGACTTTAACAACACAAGTAGACAAACTTTTGATCCTGCAAGTGTTATTATTGGTTATGACAGTGCACTGACTTTACCAAGTGCTACATTTAGGATTTGGACACTTACGAAACAAGACCCTAGTGACCCTCAAGTACGTATTATGATTACACATCCTTGTACTGCACAAAATCAAAGTGCTTGTTTTGATAAAGTATATACAGATAACTATCTAGCAGATGAGACAAACAGTACCAACCTTTATTGTAACGCAAAATGTACGAGTAGTGCAGGAAGCGATTGTTATGATTGTCTTCGTTTTTATTATGCGACACCATATTGTGCAAGAGACAACTTTGCTTTACGTCCTGAAGGCTTTGCAGTCAGTATCAAAGATACGAATGAAACCAATGGAAGTGCCTTAACACCTATCCAGATTACAACAAATAATGCTCCTATCAGCAAAGAAGTTGCAGCAGGGTATGACTATCAGCTCAACGTTACGGCTACAAAGTATGGTAATAGCGGGAAATCAAAACAATACAATTATCACTTCAAACCTAACGATGCTTTGATAAACCCATCTTTACCAGCAACAGTGAAAACAAGTGGTACACTCGCGGTACTAGAATTTGACGATGCGAGTGCATGTACAGATCAAAACAATACCAGTTACGATATTGACTTTATAGATAGTCAAAATATAGACATAGATCCAACATTTAAAAACAAAAATGCAGGTAAATACATCTATTGGATGAGTGATGCTAACTGGACACAGGTAGATCAAAGCACATACAAATATAAAACTATTTTTGAAGCAGACTGTAAAACTAACCCTGCTCAACCAAAATGTAGTGATTGTATTTTAGGTAACGTTACAGCTGCTGCTACAGGAGAAGTAGGATGTACCATAAGTTCTTCTGGAGCTAGCGGTACGTATGTCGATGTGCCATTGAGCTTTAACCCTTACAAGTTTAATGTAACAGATGTCAATTATACACTCAGACCAGATAACAATACGAGTACTCTCTTCATGAATGATTTTAGTGATGCTAATTACTATACAGGTAACAATATTGGTATGCAAGCTAATCTCATGGCGGCTGTTTTTGAAGGAAATGTTACAGCAGAAGGAAAAGACGGCACAACTTTAAGTAACTTTACCAATGGCTGTGCAGCAGAAGATGTACGTCTTAACCTCTATAGAACGACCATACCAACGGAAGATAATTTAAAAACCTATTTTGGTACAGAGTTACAACAGTATCTACAGTATGGTGACATCAGCAATTCCATAGGTTCAGATAATAAATATTTGGGTAAGGATGTGAATATGACACTCAAGAAAGTCGCATTCTCTGATGCACAAGAAGGTGTTGCCATTATGCACCTTTACACTACATTCAAAAAACCAACTAAGACTGACTTAACTGCCTACGGTGTAGATGCTATGAATCCTATACGCATAGAATACAATGACATCAATGCTACAGGGGACGACAGTCCATCCTATGCAGATATGCAAGCAGGAGACTATGTACCAGAAGGTACCAACAATTACGATGAAAACCTCACCTATGTCTACGGTAAAATATCACCACAACATAGACTTTATGATGAAGTAGAAGAAGACTATAAAAAAACACCACTGTATGTAGATGTCTATTGTGACGATGGCTTACTTACAGCACCTAGTGACTGTAACAATACCTATGGATTAACCACAAAAACCAAAGGTGAAGACGAAGATGACCACTGGTACCTTGCAACGCTCTTTACCGATGCTGCATATACTAACTTTTCTAACCTAGGTACTACCGATATTATCGTGAGCTATCTTGCTGAAGAAGTTACAACACCAAGTATAACAGCTAATGGCACTGCCATAGATCCACAACATAATAATGATGTAGATTTTGATGATGCGATTGCTACACAAAATGATATCAATATCTCTGTACCTGCTAACAGTTCTCGTTCTACTGTGATAAAAGTAAAATATGAGCCTGTACCTTGGCTCATTTATGATGATGCAACAGACTACTACCGTGTACGCTTCATAGGGCCTTCATCTTGGGCTGGGGTAGGTAAAGCTGGACATGTTACAGACACTGCGTCAAGTCGTGAAACCACACAAAGGATAAACTGGTAATGCATAGTTTATTGAAAACAAAAAGAAAAGCCATAGCCATGATAGAGCTTATCTTCGCCATAGTCATTATGGGGATAGTCATGCTCTCTGCACCTCTTATGGTAAGTACCGCAACACAAAGTAGTTCTGTGGCATTTCAACAAGAGTCCATCGCCATAGCAGCAGCCCATGCCAACACACTCATGACCTACGCATGGGATGAAAAAAACACAAATTCATACAAAATAGACTCTGGTGGTTCTCCTAACAATATACTTACTGTAGTAATGGGACACGTTGATATTGCAAGTACTAGTAGACATACAGGTTCAGCATACCTAAGAACACCAGATGGAAACTTTTCCTCTGTAGGAGGTACCTTTGGAGGGCAAGATGGAAACAACAGTGTCTTAGGACTTAAAGCAGAACTCATCAAAGATGATGTAGATGATTTTCATGGGGCAAGTGCATCTTTGAGCATAGCAAATGGAACAAGCACTTCTGCCAAAAGTTTTGAAGATGATTTTATGGATACTGACATTACACTCAGTACAGATATAGCCTACTTTAAGGATGATCCAACTTCTAACTATACAGCATGTCAGACATCGTCATGTGCATTTTCTAAACTCTTTAATGACAGTGAAATACAAACTCCAAGTAGCAACATTAAACGTATAAAAGTTACGTTAGAGTCTGGCAATGTAGCTGATAAAAAGATTATACTTCGTTCTTTTATGTGTAACATTGGTGCGGCAACTCCTTTAAAGAGAGGTAGCATATAATGTATAGATTACAAAATATCCAAAAAGCCTTTACGATGTTAGAACTCATATTTGTGATAGTTGTGCTTGGTATCGTGTCATCTATAGGCTCTAGTATTATTGCTAATGTTTATGAGTCTTATATCGTGCAACGTGCTGTCCATGATGGAGGCATAAAAACAGAACTTGCCATAAACCAACTTGCCAACAGACTTACCTACCGCATAGACAAAACGATGATAGCAAGAGAAGCAAACCAAACAGTCCCAACTTATACCTTCCCTCCAGCAACTACGCCTACTGCTTATGATGCAAGACAAGTACCGATGGGAAAACTCAATTCACATAGAGCCTTAGAATGGATAGGCTATGACAATGACAACTTTTCAGCTTATGCAAACCCTGCATGGAGTGGTTTTGCAGATATTAATGCATCAAATTCCTCAACATTTAACACGCTTTACACCCCAGGTTCCGATACAAGTAAATTTACAGATATATATGCTGGTGGTCAAGCACGAGCTTTAAGGTTTATGGGAACAGCTGATTATAAAGAAAATGCTGGAACCGGTATTATTGATAGTTATAATGTAGATTGCATGTACAAGAGTAGTGGCTGTATGTTTCCGGTCACTATTAATGCTGCTCAAAAATTAAATTTCACAGGAGGAGATAGAGCCAACGGTGATATGATATACACAGAATTTTACCAACTAGCAAGTTCTGCCTTTGCCATAGTCCCTGAAAATGAACATACGTTGGTAGATACTACTGTTAAAGTCTACGATTTGGTCTTTTACTATGGCTACCAGCCTTGGTTGGGTGAAAACTATAAAGCTGGTTCACGAGCCGTGCTTCTTACTGATGTTTCAGTATTTAGATTTAGAAAAGAGACCAATGCTATACGCCTTAAGCTCTGTAGTGTAGAACGTTTGGGTGACCATGAGACTATCTCTATCTGTAAAGAAAAGGCGGTAATACGATGATGTTTACAAAAAAGAGAAAAGCATTCTCCATGATTACTGCTATTTTTGTCATACTTCTTATGGCAACTGTAGGAGGGCTTATTATGAACCTCTCTGGGAAGATGGTACAAGAGACTACTTCACAGTACAGAAAAGAGCAGTCTATTCTTTATGCCAAAAGCTACACAGAACTTGCCATCATGGCAGCCACCGCAAAGACCTGTGTTAAAAAGATAACAGGAAGTGCTGGTGCATCCGCTACTAATGTTTTAAAAGGTCAAGGATACTATGTAGAAGTCTACTTGCAATATGTAGGAACTCATGCTACGTGTACAAATTACCTTAGTACTGGTGGTGCTATCCTAAATCCTAATTCTAAAGATGCTATCGTACTCATAGATACCTATGTACACTACAGAGACCCTGAACATCCAAATGCTATTAATTCTGTAGCATGGGGAACAGACCCAGGTATTACCTACCATAGGCGGACACTACAAAGATTATAATATATGGTGTTGTAGGGGTACAACACCCTACACTCCAATTCCTAATGCTAACCCATTTACCCTTCATTAAGTATCTTAAGTTACAATTAAGAATGTACATCGGATGATGTGCATACTTAAAACTAAAGGAATTATCATGAAACGTAGTATTACAGGTAGACATTTTGACTTAACAGAAGCTATTAAAAATTATGTAGAAGCAGCCGTAGATGTTGTAGACAAATATAATCTTGACATCACCACGGCAAATACCGTTATTTCAAAAAGTGAAAAAAAAGGGTTTACGGTTGAGTTTATCGTAAATTTAAAAGACAAAAACACCATAGTAATCACACAAAATGATAAAGATGTCTATGCAGCTATAGACTTAGCCATAGAGAGAGTTAAAAAAGCACTTCGCCGTCACGCAGATAAGATAAAAGGGCATCGTATTACCTCTTTTAAAGATTTAGGTGTAGAAGCAGAAGCAGTCACAGAACTAGAAACTGAAGAGATAGAAATCGTACCTATGGATTTAGAACTTCATAAACCTATGGACTTTGATGAAGCTATTGAAGCACTTAGAGAAGAAAAGAAAAGACAGTTTATCGTATTTAACGACAATGATGGTCTTATGAGAGTTATGTATAAAAGAGCCGATGGTAAATTCGGTTTATATTAATAGTTTTTTAATTCCCATCACTATGGTGGGAACTCGTATCCTCCCCTCCTTTTTCTAATACCTCACTTTTCAATATAATTACTGTACTATTTTATATACATCTATAAAAGGTTTAAACATGTTTAAAAAAATCTTATCTATCTCTTTGGTTCTTACTTCTCTTTCCTATAGTTTTATTAGTCTTGATCCTCCTGTTATTGGGGAGAAAGAAAAGTTAGATGGTGAAGTAGCACTCAGTGCGAACATTAGTACAGGAAACTCTGACTCTAAATCTATAGGATTAGCTGTAAAAGGTCAATATAGTGAAGATAAATGGCTTACCTACCTTATAGCAGCATATCATTATGGAGAAGTAAATAAAGATAAGAATACAAACGATGGACTTGCACATCTTCGCTATGTTCATGAAATTGCAGATACACCCTATGATTATGAGTTTTTTCTACAAAGTGAGTTTAATGAATTTCAAGATATCAAAAAAAGAAACCTCATAGGTGCAAATATTAGACGTAAACTCAATCTTTCTTTCGACAAATTTTATGTGGGACTTGGGCTTTTTTACTCTTATTTGGAACCTGAAACTGTTACAGAGTTTAATCCTATTTATAAACAAACAAAAGTGAATAGTTATATCTCTTTTTCAGATGACATTAATGAACATTTCAATGTAACTTATCTTGGTTTTTATCAGACAACTGTAGATGACTTTTCAGACTTGAGGATATTTCAAATTTTACAGTTAAACACAGAACTAACTGAACATCTCACTCTATCGTTTGATATTAAACATGAATACAATAGAACACCTTATGAAAATATAGAAAAAAATGATATTCGTTCTACTATAAACTTAAAATATAAGTTGAAATAGTATTTGGGTTTAAGAGATATCTACTCCTCTGACCCTCTTTTTTGCAACCATTACAATATCTTCATCTTCACCCATATCTAACCACTTAAATTTCTGACCACTTTGTATGGTACCATCTAAAATATCTCCAGAATCTCTAAATTTTAAATCTAATTTGGCAATATCAAAACCATTGGTAGTTTGTGTAAATTGTGTAAGTCTTTCAGAGGTGTTAAAGTTACTATAAAGGTAGCACCAACTCTTTAAACCATTACGCCCTACTCTTCCTCTAAGTTGATGTAAAGTAGCCAATCCTAGCCGTTCTGCACCTACTATAACGATAAGTGTGAGTCGTGGCAAGGAGATACCTACTTCTACCACCGTAGTAGCCAGTAAAATATCTCCTTTTTCTCTAAACTCTAAAAGTACTTCCTCTTTTTGTTTGTCTTTTCCATGCGTCACATAGACATTGTCAAACTTCTCTTCCCAAAACACTCTACTCTCTTCTAGTGACTGATAAGGTACTTCTGTACTCTCTTCAACAAGTGGATAAATGATAAGTACTTGATGTTCTTGTGCTATCTCCTCTTTTATATGTGTAAGTAAATTTGGGAAATCAGGTTTGCTAATCGTTTGAGTGAGTACTTCTCTCTCGAAAGGTGTCGTAGTAATAAGACTTACATCTAAAAGTTCAGACTCCATCATCGCTTGAGTACGAGGAATAGGTGTAGCAGAAAACTGTATAAAGTGTGGCTTACGTTCCCCTGTACTTACTAGTGCTTCTAAACTTGCTCTTTGCTTCGTACCAAAACGATGTTGTTCATCTACCATCACTAACGATGCTTCAGGTAAATCCTCTTTATAGAGCAAAGCATGCGTACCTATGATAAAATCTGCTTCTACATAGTCCCCTTGATTTTTACCCTGCATGACAAGCGCTATTTTTACACTTTTAGGTAAATGTTTACTTGCCTCTTCATAGAGTTGTAATGCAAGCAGTGAGGTAGGTGCCATCAGTATACTCTTATGTGGGAGTGCCATCATCACAGAAGCTAAAATAACCATAGTCTTACCAGAACCTACATCTCCCACTACCATACGTTTAGCAGCTTTCTCTTCATTAGCTAAGTCTTTTTGAATATCAGCTATCACTGATTGTTGCTCTTGTGTCAAAGTAAAAGGTAAGTTCTCTACAAATGGTTTTATCTCTCCTGTCAATGCTCTAATTGCAGGAAAATCTGCACGTTTTCCTCTTAACTTTTTTATGTGATTATACGCTTCTACAAACTTAAGTACAGAGACAAACTCACTTTTAAACTTTCCCTCTTCATACACTTCTTCCATACTTTTAGGAAAATGTATATGCATAAGAGTGGCTACTTCTTTAGAGTCTAGTCCTTCATTATAGAGATTTTGTTCACTTACATAAACCTCTATAATGGAAGCTATTTCACTCTCTTTGAGTACAGTTTTATATTTGGGGGTTATCTTACCTATCTGTTTAATGGACTTAGGTTGTGACATTTGAAGATAACCTTTATACTCCTCAAGTTTACCTTGTATAACATGGCTTGATCCTACTTCAAAAAGTTTATGATGGTAAGGAGTGACTCTAAAAAAAGTAGAAGAGAGCCTACGCCCTGACTGTGTAAGGTTAAATGTTACACGAAGCTTCCCTGCGTAGACACTACTATCAACCACTTTGGCTTCAAGTGTATTGATACTACCAAGTTCGGGAGTCAGTGTAAGTGTCGTGTCATTATAAGATGTAGGTATGATGAGTGCAAGGTCAAGTAAGGTATGGATTTTAAGTTTTTTAAATAGTTGTTTGGCTTCTTCCATAGATACTTCCTATACATTTGATAGGTCAATTATAACGAAGCTTTTTAAAGAAAGGTAAAAACATGTCAAATTGACATATTTTTTCTAATCGTTACCTCTCTCAGTAGTAGTATTTTCTACAACTTGTACAGAAGGAACTACCACAGGTACAGGTACACAGGTAGATACATCTGTACAAGAAGCGACACTGGTCTTTTCTCCCCAATGGTGTTTAGTTAATTTATCTATACTTAACATCATTTGTGTTGATGTATCAAATCCATGGGTGACCATATGTACAGTATCGTTCATCATTCCTGAAATCCACAAAGGGACTGTTGTACCTGTCGCATTCAATAACTCAACTAATCGTAAAAGAGGGTTATGGTCTTCATTTACATATTTTGTTATTTGTTCTCTCTGTATTTTTGTCAGATTCCACGTTAGCATATCAATAGCCAGTTCTGCTGCTTCTTCCGCTCCTTCATGGTATAACTTTTCTTTAGATTCTCCTAATACAGTTGCCAAAAATAAAGGACCTAAAGCTTTTGCAATAACCTTATTAGGATGTATGGATTCAGCTGTTTTCAGCATAAGTTCATTTTTCATATCTAATAGCTTATTTCCTATTGAGTTTTTTTCATAAGTACCTTTATCCAATACCACAGGAAAATCATTTATTTTGGAAGTACTCTGCACAACTTTATGAAGAAAATCAGCTAACTCTCTGACAATATCATATCTATGTATATCGGTCCATTTTTCAATATGTAACTTCTCTTTCACTAATATAGATAACGCTTTCTGACTCATTGTAGGGAGTTTTTTTTCAGCTATGATTAAATTGACTACAGTTAAAGTATCTTCAAGATAACTCTTTTGATACAGTGCGACCTTATCGGCATAAGGTAATATGTCAGATATTAATATCGTCTTTTCGTTTGAATTTAAATTATTCCAATTTGAATCTATTTTTCTTAATAAAGAAGAGATTGTCTTATTGGGTTCATTCACTATTTTTTTTCTTAAATATGCGAATGGAATATCAGGTATTTCACCTCCATGTTCAGAAGTTAAATACTTTGTAAACTTTGATTCAGGATAGATATAGTCCTTAATGATATCACGTTTAGGCAATATAGTAGTAGGCTGTTCTACTAGAGGTACTTTTATATTAGTATTAGGGACTCTATAAGAATTTACTACGCCTAAATCCTTCATTTTATATTGTATCAAATCATAATTATTCCGAAGAGAGTCTAAATTTATAGAAGCATACTCAGAGAGTGATTTACTTTTTTCTATATCTGTTAATAGGTTTAACTTTGATGTCATACTCTTATCATGCACATCTTGAACTCGGTCAAAAGGATAATAATTTTTTGGATAATTAAAATGAAAAGGACTTTCAGGAAATTTGGGAAAACTTTCAAAAATATGATTTTTTATTTGACTTAAATCTACAGGAATATTTCTGAATGGTTCAGGTATAACTAAAGACAATAATATTTGTTGCTCATATGTAGATAATTTATGCCAAGGCGTATTTAATTTATCTTTGGTGTTAATAATTTTTTGCTGTTCTGGCGTTAATACATCAGGCAATTGACCTCTAGGAAAATACTGTTCTATACCTACATTGCCCATAGGTACGACACGTGCATTTATATTATCCATTAAATTTTGGAAGGGTGAGGAAGTATGCTTATATGACTCAATATCACGTGAAGCTTGATTTAGCGTATAGTTACATTCATACGGAGTATGTTTACTTACATTTATTTTAGTTTGTTTGATATCATTTAAGAGATGGTAGATACCTACACTTATTTTTTCTGATGGATATTTAATCGTTAATGTATTTTCCATAAGCCCCAATGATGGATTAATTTTATTAAGAGGCATATCTATCACGTTAATAACTTGTTGTTTTGAAACGATATGCACTAACATATTTTTGTCATAGATAGATAATTTATCCCAATCCCAAGAAATATCACGATTTAAAAAATGTACATCCTCTTCTGTTAATAATCTTAATGGATTGTTTAAAAAAGATTCTATTCCGTGTTCTGGAGAGTAAGTTGCTTTGTTTTTAACAAATTCATTCTTTGTTAAATAAGAGTGTACTACAGGTTCTAGTGTTGTCACCTTATGACGTTTTAAAGTATAAGGATAAGCACTTTCATCCATCAATACATGTTTTTCAATACTTCTTGTACTTTCATTTTCTACTGGAAAATATTTAGGTACGGGAATGTATTTAAAAAGTTCTCTAGCTTCGGCATGTACTCTTTCCAAATCAGATATACGAACAGCAATAATATCTGATACTAAAG